>JANIJG010009542.1:0-39939 GCA_024611175.1 Megaceryle torquata | reverse complement strand
TGAAAAGTAAAATCACTGAACAGAATTAGTTCTGTTCTCACTCAAACCTGGACAGAAGACCACAAAATATAAACTCAAAAAAAAAAAAAAAAAAAAAATCAGAACATCTTCCCACCACAATAAACACGAAGGGCCCTTCTTCCCCATTCCTCAAGTGGTGCTTTTGTCAGAAGACTTATCTGAAGTGACTGTTAGTTCAACACAGCTCACACACTGCCTTTTCTTACCAACAGCATTTTCAGCGGGCCAAGAAGCTGAAAGCAGGAATCAAGAGGAACAAATTTTGAAGTTGTGCAAATCAAAAGGCTAGTATCTAGGTTATGTACTGCTGTCTTTAGACATATTTTCTTCTTAAAGAAATGAAATTATTTCCATTTGTCTTGAAGGAACCTGGACATCTAGTCCAAAGTAAGATACAAAACAAAGCTGAAAGACAGCAAACCAAAAATGACAAAGTCATAGTCATAGGACACAGCCACTCCAGGATCTAAACATCTTTTCACGCTGTAAGTAATACAGTCCTCCAAATCTACTCATCACTGGAGACTCATTCCATGTAAACATTTATAGGTAAATCCAATATTCACCTAACCTTCAGCGAGGGCTGATGGAAGAAAGGAACGTAGCTAGGAATTAGCATTGAAGCTTTCACTTCCAAACCACTTTATTTATTTTTTCATCTGTGCGCAACACAAGAATACTTGAGGCAAATTTACATTAGCTGAGGTACAATGAAGTCTAGCCACAAGGACAGAACTCGGCACAGACTAACTTACCCTGCCTCTCAGGCCTTGCAAGTCTTGTACTGCTCCTCTGGCAAAAGCATTCAGTTATGAAGACTTATTTAAAATAATAGAGGAAAGAGAGATGTAAAAAAAGAACAATCTAGACAACTCTCTTTACCTATGATTCACTTTTTTTAGGTTTACATGGCACAAAGGAGGGAAAAAAAAGCCAACAGAATTTTCAAGTATATTGTAGCGATCTCCAAATTGCCTCATGTTGATTCTGGAAAGAGTCAATAAAGCTCAAGGTATTCTGCACAGGTCTCATCTTCAATGAAGTTGCTTTCTGTGTAGAAAGTTTCCAGCAGCACAGACACAGAGGTGAAGTGGTAATAAACTCACCAGTTCTACCCATTCTTGCTTATGAAGGATAGTGAGGTGCCAGTCTCAGCGATTACAGAATTCTCTTCACTTTAGTCCTCCCACTATTACCACTTGTAGACAGGTTAAGCTATAGATACCACAAATTGTGTATTTTCAAGAAGAAGGTTAATGCAAAATCTCCATTACAGAAAGAATGCAGTAAAAATCAGTATTGGTGATTTTAGAACTCAAAAATAGCTTTAGAGAGCTTAGAGTAGCTACAGTTTGTGTTCTAATTAGGCTGCCCTCATCTAAAAGGCCCCTGAGTGTTTCAGCAACAGCAGGGACTCTCAGAAGTGAGATTCGTTTTATGTTCAGCATCTTTTATGGTGCTGCAGCGAACACTAATTCTGACAAACTCCATAACGTAAGGATGACTGTTCAGCATTTGGATATTGCAGTGACTGCAGTGCCTCATTTCAGGGCTCGATCAAAATGGAATGCAAAAAAGGGAAAAGATTGTTATCACCGCCAAAGCTCCACAGCTTGGCTTGCACACATAGAAAGCAGAATGCCATGGGATTTGCAAGAAGAATTTCTTAAATAGAGGAAGGGGAGTGTTGTTTTTCCCTAAGAGACCAAGGGTTAGTTTACAGTGACTAAAGACCAGGACCAGACATCTTTTATAACTAGCTGTGGTTCTCAGGATGTTATCACGGAAACAGAAGACAAAACATCCTTCCTTAATCTCAAACCCAATCCACATCAAATTTGGAAGCACTGCAGAGCACAGCATTCAGGCAGTTTGCTGTTGGGCAGTGTGGATTGGTTTACTGGGGTACTATTGGGGATGGTCATTTGCTTGCAAATGAGTGTCTTTCCTCATTGACTATTTAAGTAGTAAACAGATTAGCACCGTTTAATTTAGGTTTTAAGCAGGGTCCCAAAAGAACCACTATCAGCAAAGAAAACTGAAGAACAGATCAAGCTGTGAAGTCTAGAGAGCTCTATGCCACACCCTCTCCTTTTTTACTGACCAAAGAAAACAGCCTTGAATTCTGAGTAAAAACCCACTCAATTTGGAAAAGGTTCAAAATCCAAACCCACACCCCAAAATACCCCAAATGCATATATGCACACCTGTACATAAAGAACAGCTAAAATCTTTCCTTATGCATTTAAATGAACCCTCAATTTTGAGAAGCAAGAGTTTCAATGAACTACTTTTACCTAGTGGTCAGAGTAATGTCTCCTGGTTTCTATTCCTGTATCTGCTGCTAATGCAAATGCTGTACATTCCAGGCCCCCTTAAAAGAGGGGCTGTTTCCAGCTATCTCCTCAAATTTAGCAGCACGAATACCATGAGCAAAACACATCTGTTATCATATGCTCTGGACTATTTATCTAAGTACAACCAACTACAACTTTTCAGACCTTTAGTGAAATCAAGGCTTTTGTAAGACCTCTGGGCACAAGCTGTGAGGGATGAAGGTCAAAAGTCACTCTACTAGAAAATAATAAAAACTATCAAACATCCAGTGAGAGTATTTCAGAGTCACTCTCAAGCTTGACACTGAAACACTGCAGAAATATCAGCAGTAGTCTTGTGGCAGACTGCAAGCATAAAATCATACATTTCTCACAACTTCTCTCATCATGCTGTTGTAAACCATTAAGAGCAGAAAAACTGAAAAAGGTAATGAAGAACAAGCAATCCTAAACATGTGCTTAGCATTCCAGCTGTGGTTGCCCTTTCAGAGCTTTACAATACAACTGAAGCCGATCACATACAGTGAAAGTGAAAAATACCCTGGGGAAATACGCAGGCATGGCAGTCGGTAAGTCAGACTAGATTCACAGCTTGTGAAATCCGGTCTTAATCTGCTTTGCATAACAGTTTTACTTGAATACCCTATAGTTTCTATTTGCATGTGTCCTATTTTGTCCTGACTTCCCTTACTAAAAGGCACTGCCAGAGAATGCATTTCTCACCATCTCTGAGGAAGGAGATACACCTTTCTCAGAGACAGGAACTCTGTGATTCCTCAAGGACCAGAAGGCAGAGTTCCTTGCTTAGTTGCCCCACACTTGCCTTCAAATGCACGGCAGCAGCCAACGTGACTAAAACGTTGAGTAGAGGACAAGGAAAGGTTCCCATTTCACTGAAGAACAGGATATTGCCACAGTAACAACCAGCCCCTAATTATCTCACACTTGGTACCCCAAATGTCAACAGATATAAAATACCCCAAACTCCACTATAATTACAGATAAGAAATGCCAAAATTAAGACAGTCATGCTTTCTATTTCCAATAGAGAACATGTACCATTATCTCTCTTATACCAAAGAATCTCAGCCAATCAAACATTTCACTCCTGTACTTTCATTCTTAATTCTGCTTTTCCTAGCACACAAACTTGAGCAATTTCCTTGTCACTTGTAACCAAATAGGAATGGTGATTGTGGAGTGACATCAAGCAACTGCACCATGTAAGCGCTGCTCTATTACAACCGTTCTAATGCTTATATGCAACTGACTTGCTGTGATGCATGTAAGCAATTGCAGGTTAAAGTCTAAGAGGATGTATTAAGGAAAACAAACAGCTCGGGAACAGCTGAAGTGCAAACCTTCAAAGCAGGTGACTGTAGCCACCAGAGCTGAACACTAACTTGGTATCCTGGAAGAATACCACACTCCGTAAGGCAACTCTACCCCACCACTGGAGGAGCTGGGCAGAGGGAAAGACAACTACTAGTGGAACTACTTATCTTTGATCAGAAATTTAGTGTATTTGACTAGAGGGCGGTTTTATAGACTTCAAACTGCAGTGCACCACAGCCAAGGCCTTACATGCACCAAGTGGAAGAATTTATTTTCATGTTGTACTGGTATTGTCTATACATCTCATTACAAGTTTTGCTTGTCTGAAGAGCGCGACATGACTTTGATTTCAACCAGTTTTCCACTGTAATGTTTGGGGTATTTTCAGAGGAACCGATACCTAGTTATTTCCCATCCTTACTGGTGCAGTTGATTATTTCTGTCTACATGTAGGACAGGACATTAGTGTTGAACATCTTCCTGGTTTTATAAATACATTTCTTCAAACCATCAAGATAGTTTTAAATTGTATCTTCAGTGTGCATAAGCCCAACTCAATAATTGCCACAAATATTATAAGCACGCTCTATTTCATCACCCAGTTCATTAACACAACATTATCACACCAAAGATTATATTGTGGAAAGACAGTCAGAGCCTTCAAGTGCAACAGTGAACCACTGCTATTTAACATGAATTGTGGTGTTCCAAATATCTTTACAATCCCTCCTTATAGTAGGTTTCAACTACATGAGGTCTCCCTGGTTGCTTATCAATCAGGCTATCAACGTCCACAGACTATGAGGCTTAATACCCCAAGATGCACTGGCAAATTCAAGTGACTAAAGACATTACAAAAAACCCAGTCTTGATGTGTCTTGAAAACCTGAAAAAAAGTTAAAGAAAAAATACACACCTTGCACTGTCAACCAGACTATTTGGTGAGAAGCAAGACAGATACCAATGTTAACTCCCCACTGCAAAGCTCACAGGAAAAAAAAAAAAAGTAAAGGTTGCCTGTAAAGGTTTACACTACCAAAACCCAACTACATTTCAGTAGGAAATAAAACAAGAAGCAGTATACGCTACATTTTAAAGCACACTAAGAAAATACAGGACCTGCAAAGGCCTTAAAGAAAAATTTCAAGTGTTCAAAACACAGACTTTTATTTTTTGCTTTTAGATGAAAAATTAATTTGATCTGCAACTGCTGTTTTTTTCCAGTGCAAAAATCTATCACAACCACACAAGAAGGTCCAATGTGTTTGCAAAGATCAAGAGCCAGATTCCTGGGAAGGGGAGCTTTTGGTGCAATTGAAGATTATCTTGTAAACAAAGGCCAAATTGGTTGGTTTTTTTTTTCCCCCCTCCTTTTTTTTTTTTTTTTCCCCTCCCCCCCATTACATGCATGGTTTTGTTTAAACTGTTTTATTACAGTATTTATTATGCATTCATTTTACAGTGTGGACAAGTTAACAGAGCAATAAAAACCTTTCTGGTTTCAAAATTTAAATGCTTTAGGATTCTACTAGCATAGAGCCTTGCATTTAATATTGATTGTTCAATAATTTATAGCATTATAAATTTTACAGAATGTGAAACAGTCTTACACAGCTCTTCAACAAAGATATCAGGAATAACATTTGACAACTAATTAGCTATAGAAAAGTTCCCTAGGCTAATTACACCTGATATGCCATATTAAATATACACATATATTTGAAAAGCTATACAACACTTTATTCTGATATTACTGAACTTTTGTACACTTCAAGTTTCTTATTGATGGTCCTCAGAAAACACAGTTGTTAAGCTGTGCCTTGAAAGATGGAACATTTACTCAACTAAACCCAGAGATACAAGCCAAAATCCAAGTGACTTAAGCCTGCATCCAGGAATGAGGATGTTTGCAGGCATCACTCAAAACAGTCAGTCAGCAATGAAATTGTTAATCTTGCTATAGTACACATCTTAACCTCAGAAAGAACAGTCTTACTAGTTAATTCACACTTCTGAGCATGAATTCCTGCCCAGCTACAAACTCAGAGGCTACATTATCAGTTTGTAGCAGCTAGATGTTGGCAGCAGTACTGTTTGAGTTGGTTTTTGCAGTCACTGCTGTGCGGCTGTACCCTCCCACACGCAGTCCGTGCGGTGGTTAACAGGCACTCAGATTGGGGAACTGATCTGACTGCAACACAGTTCGGGGAAGTGGTGTATTTTTCACCTCTCAGTTGAGTGGTTGGCCACACAGACGGCTATACAGGCAAGTGCAGGGTACAACTCTGGAACTGAACAAGCCACGGAGGAGACGGGAAGGAAAGGAACAGGGCAGGACTGCTTGAGCAGGCACTGCTGTGAAGGAAACACCCTTCATTCCAGTTTCAAAAGACAGAAAAAAGGCCTTCCCTACAATTCTTGCAATAAACAACCCTGAAACTCACATATGCAAGAATTAACAGTTCTACTTGCTTAAAATTTTATCTAGGCAGACTTAAACAGAGGAAACTACAGGAAGAGGTGGAGGAGAGTTCAAGAAGGAGCACGAGTAGTTTTGCAAAGGGGCAGCAAAAATCCAAGACTCAACTGATGTTAAGTGTAGAAGGGAAACGGGGAAGCAGGAGGGAGAGACTCAGCTGAGGCTTACAGAGGTATTCTGATCACTGGTTTATTTCTGCAAGTGTTAAGACAGCTTCCTTACAAGCTTTATACAAGCTGAAGCTGGGACCTTTAGCAGATAATATGTAAAGAAAAGTTACCTTCAGGTCAGCCAGCCAGGTTAAGCTAAGCCTCACACTGATCCTGGCAAGAGACATCTGAAGGTTTCCGCAGCATAGACAGAAAAAAACTGCAGACCTTATGCAGAAAACAGCTATCAAATTCAGAGACACTTAGAAGAAATACTGGTGGGCTGACAGAGTCTCTTTTTCTGCTCCATGAATTCAACAATGACAGCTGTTGGTCCTTCTGACAAGTTTAATTCTTTATGGGTTATGTCACTGACATGCATAGCAAAAGTCATCCCTTCCACCTGATGACACACTGTAAAACTGCATGAGAAAGAGCAGGACCTTAGGACTAGATGATAAAAAATGACATGTTAATATCATGTCAAACCTTTTAGACATAGGATGTCAAGCAAGCGTTAACTGCAATAACCTTTCTGCAGCAACTGAACAATCAATATTTACTAGGAACAATCAATATTTACTAATTTCTCACACACCTACAACACAACAAGCACGTACTTTCCTGCAAGTCCCTAGAGCATACTCTGCAATTTGCATTTGAAAGTACAGAAGGAAGCCAAGCCCTGGTTCCACTACCTTGAGACAGCTGCTTCAAATGTCATCAGGATTCAGTTCAGAGCCCAGCTGCAAAGACTGACCACTCTTGACCAATGAAGCTGAAGTCTACCATTTTCTGCTCCCACTGAGGTGTTACAGCCTCAGTGATCCAAGAACAGTGTTATCACCATCTATATGAACTGCATTTTCCCCAATTTCAAAATGCACCTGTAACTCCCCACCCCGGCATTTCAATATCAGTCCTACTGAAGAAGTGAAGAATGTGGTGTTGAAATCTCATTTTGAGATGAGCAAGAAAAGTTCCACATCAAATTTTAAGAGCAATTGCTGCAAAGCGACATCAGTGCTCTGGACAGGATCTGGAAATCCCTCCACAACCAACTTCCAGTCCACGCAAAGAAGCTGTATTTCCTATTGTTATTTGGATGGGCAGCAGCAGTTGCATCTGCACCTCTGGGAAGGCATAATTTAGCTTCAGACATAAAGGAAGTATGGGATAGAAGAGCAGATAGTAAGATGGATTAGTAACTGGTTGGACAATAGAGTCCAAAGAGTGGTGGTCAACGGTGCCAAGTCCAGCTGGAGAGCTGTAACTAGTGGAGTCCCCCGGGGATCAGTGCTGGGTCCAGTCCTGTTCAACATCTTTATCAATGACATTGATGATGGGACAGAGTGTCTTCTCAGCAAGTTTGCTGATGACACAAAACTGGGAGGATTGGCAGATACACCTGAAGGCTGTGCGGCCATCCAGCGAGACTTGGACAGACTGGAGAGCTGGGCAGAGCAGAACCTAATGAGGTTTGACAAGGATAAGTGCAGAGTCCTGCATCTGGGGAAGAATAATAAAGTACACCAGTACAGACTGGGAGGTGATCTGCTAGAGAACAGCCCTGTGGAGAAGGACTTAGGAGTCCTGGTAAACAACAAGTTCTCCATAAACAGCAATGTGCCCTTGTGGCCAGGAAGGCCAATGGTCTCCTGGGGTGCATTAAGAAGAGCATGTCCAGCAGATTGAGAGAGGTTCTGCTCCCCCTCTACTCTGCACTGGTGAGTCCTCACCTGGAGAATTGCGTCCAGTTCTGGGCTCCCCAGTTCAAGAGACAGGGATCCACAGGACAGTCCAACGGAGGCTACAGTGATGCTGAAGGGACTGGAACACGTGTCTTATGAGGAAAGGCTGAGACACCTGGGGCTCTTTAGTCTGGAGAAGAGAAGACTGAGAGGGGATTTGATAAATGTTTATAAATATCTGAGGGCTGAGTGTCAAGGGGAAAGGGACAGCCTCTTCTCACTTGTGCCCTGTGACAGGACAAGGAGGAATGGATGTAAGCTGGAGCACAAGAAGTTCCACCTTAACATGAGGAGGAACTTCTTTACTGCTAGGGTCACAGAGCACTGGAACGGGATCCCCAGAGAGGTTGGGGAGTCTCCTTCTCTGGAGATTTTCAAAACCCACCTGGCTGCATTCCTGTGTGACCTGTGCTGGATTCTATGATCCTGCTCTGGCAGGGGGGTTGCACTCAAAGATCTCCAAGGTCCCTTCCAACCCCTGACACCCTCTGATAAACTTCAGCAGGCATACTGCTGGACAACAAAATTATAGAAGTGCTAGTAGAACAGAAGACATGGATCTTTATTAAGCAGACTTCACACATTGCCAAATGCAAAAGACTAACTAGTGATAATTAGACCAGAAACCAGACCTTAGAATACTGCAGAAAGCCCCTCCGCTTTTCTAATATGTTAGTAAAACCCACCTCCAATCTCAAGGCTTTATGAATCTTTCAGATTTAAGGCTTACTGCACTTGCCTTAAACCAACAGATACCACAAATTAGAGACTCATCAAATGCAGAGCTTCTGCAACTCTGTTTATGCAAGAGTCTTACGATTCTTTATTTTAGAGAGCCAACCCTTTATTCAGACTGACTGCACTCTATCCCCTGCTTTGCCAAGAATGAAGTTCAGGGGAGGAAAAGTTCTGCATTTGCTACAGGAGGGGTTCACTGTGCTCATCCAAATTATCCTACTCTTACAACAGAGAAGACATGACTCATATCAAGCGTCAAAGTCACCAAATTGTCAGCATCTTTATTTTTTCTTTCCACCCTTTACAGTTCCTCACAGAAATTATTACTGGGGGTGTCCCAGCAACAGCCCTTACATCACCATCTATTCCCCCTTCCTCCTCCACTGCCCCAAATGGAACAGGCATGCTATCACTAGGCCAGCTCATGCAATTCTTTATTCTTTGCAATTTCCTACCTCTCATTTGAAAAACAAATACTTCACTGTTATCTAAAAATATATTAAAACATTGCCAGCAACTCAGCACTCAAAGCAAAACAACCATCACCACCCAGTGTGAATGCACAATAGAAGCAGTATTTTTGGTATGGCAAATTTTTAAGCGAGTTATTGAGAGCAGCAAGAAAAATAATTCAAATTACAAAAAGAAGGGCTGCTCTGTAATCATCGAGAAAACATTGCTCTGACATCATGGGACTCAGCCAAATGTATAGCTCAAAGGCAGGACTGAAGACTGCAGCTTGACAAGAGCAAAAGTGTTCAGTAGCCAGCGCCAGCTTGGGGTACGCCAACTCAACTCCCATGCCGAAGCTGGTCTCCTATCAGTGCAGACAGCAGAACTACTTTAAACCAAATCAAGGACAACCTTAGCTAAAAAAAACCCAGTCAAACAAAAACATCAACAACACAACAAAAACCCAACAAATCCCTCTCCACTGCTGGCTTTCCTCCCTGACCGGTTCACAGTGCACTCTACAGATGTCTGTATTACCACAAGCAAGAGTGACACACAAAACAGCACATCCCGTTTGTAGAGCAAAGGCATGTCCCCAAGGCAGTGATTCCACAAGCGAAGTCTGTGACAGAGCTAAGTTAAGCTTCTTTCCTCCAGCTATTCATTTTCACCTCTGCACTCTCCATCCTCACCCTGTGCTGGCCCAAGTGTTTGAGAAGATAGAAAAGATGGAATGAGGTGAAGTAAAGAAAATTTGCAAGGGCTTAATTTTTGCCAACTTGCTCAGTCAGTTACGTGACTTTTGTACCAACACAGCACAGGAATTAGCAACTAGAGGAAAACTTCAAGTGGTCCCTGTACTACAAAACAATGAAGCCTAATTCAGAGTTATACACTCAATGGTCTCTCAGCAGCTGGGGCAGCAGCTGAAGTGGTGCTCCTGCATTGCATGCATCCCTTTAAGCAAAACCAGATGTAACAGTATACACCAGTCCACAAAGAGAGACAATCGAGATGACCTGTGAAAGCTACAGAACAAACACAGGAGAAGAAACTTGCTTCCTTCTATCCCGGCTTTGATGTACTAACACATCTTTTCCCCTTCCTTCCCAGTCTTCTTCCCTGTTCTCCAAATGCAACTTCAGGACAGGAACTGGCAAATATGCTTGATGTTCAAAGACGACCAGTAGAACAGAGCAATATTCAAATGCTTTAGAAAGAGTTCCCTCCAGTATCTTATCTGGAAATCCATCAGTATACTACAATAAAATCTCAAACACCCTATGAAAGTGTACAAACAGGTATTACAATAAAATAATCTCTTAAAGACAGAGATGCACATTTGCTTTTTAAATCTCACAATCAAGAGCTGTCATTCTGCTCTCTCTCCATTTATGGGTCTGAAGATGCAGTAACACTTTTTTCATAACTGGTGCCTGAAACTCCACAGAAAGGCCAGAGCTTCCTCCACAGGTTTAAGACATAGACTTCTTGTAATCCTTAAAGACCACCTGACAATGTTTGCACTAATGCTCTCAGTAAAACATCCTAGCCTAGTCCCTTTCTCCATCACAGACTGGAATGTTAACCCTTTGCAATCAATTAAAGTTGACCTCCCAGTAACAGTAGCAAAGCTGTGCCATAGCTACTGAAAAGATGGAGATTCTGTCAAGAGTCCAGTTGTCCCTTCATTTAAAATACACAGCTACAGATATTCCAGCATCTTGTATTAACTTGTATATAGTAATGAGATCAGGAGGCACTTGGTTAAAATATTTTTTTGTGTATCAAACAATGGGTTAAAACTGTGGAAAATCCCATTTCTTTTCAGAAAAGCTAAGGAAAAAGAAATTCTAATCTATCGTGAACTATGAATCCCCAGAAGGTGCTCCTATTTTAGATTCCCCAAAGTACCAAACTGAAAATGGAATTTTTAATAACCATTACTTATTTGTTGTCATATGTATAGGGGAAATTCAATCCCTTGCAACTCAAAAGGGGCTGATTTACTCATCACTTTAGACAGTCTGTTTAGGAAAAAAAAATTTATCAAACCACAAAACAAAAAAATCAACAACTAAGTGCATTACTACATAGGAAAGTCTTTGAGAGCTTCATTATCTCAGGGTGATATAAACATTTAATCTGAAGTTTGCAGGAGATGCCTCAAACACTTTCTCAAAAATTTTTGTAGCTGCTGAAGAAAGGGTTAAAACCAGGACATTTTCAAATCTAGAGACTAAGTGTAATGAGATCAGAATAATAAGATTACCATAATCTGCCTCACACACATAGCAAGGATCAGCCCTAATCTCTTCATTTTGAGACAGATGGAAAAAGCATGAAATCAGAGATAACAGGAGGCCAATTTCCTAGAATAGGCAGCTTTTTAAGGTTCACCATAGCTGTAAGTCAATATTTTGCTAGATTTACACCTAATTAACCAATTCTAATACAACATACTGGAAGGGAGACTCAAGCACCTCCAAATCTTTACTACTTAAACAATAAGAAAAAGTAACACATCAAATTTTAATATGTTTAATATTTTGCAATGTATTAAAAGACAGACTAATTTACCGAGACCGTAGCCGGTATCATTCCCCCATGCTTTAACTAGAAACACAGTGAGTAAAGAGACAATCATTTGAAAAACAAGTATCTCAAAACTGCACATGACTAAAGAGCACTTAGTGATTTTTACTTTAAGGTGGAAACCCACCATGAAGATAGCAATTTGCATCTGCAACCAGTCTGACACAGAGCAGTTGCAGGAACAGTTTTTATCAGCATATTAAAGAGATGAAGCATGGAATGACCCTTTAACTCTTCTGTTCTGCAAGATATGAATATTGGCAGGGGGGAGAGGGGAAGCATGAAATAGTCTCAGATATAAAAGATAGGTGGAGGGGGATTACCGTGGCCACTACCTGGCTATCTCAGTGGAACCTGGCCAAGAATCAGCAATAGAAAAACTTAAAGAAAGAAAAGCATGATATATTTTATCACTAAATAGGATCAGGAAGATGCCTTGATGTTAAATAACACTGTTAAGGGAAACAGAAGTAAGCAAGAAATTATTGAAAGAATTAAAACCAGACTGGTGGCTATAAAATAAATGGAAAATTATTTTTCACGCTACTAACAGCTTTTTCCAGAAAAATAGCCCTACCCTGTAGGTCAGCAAAAGCCTCAGGCTCTCTAAATCAAAGTCTGCAACATGAGACCTTTGAGGCTGGATGTGAAGTTTAGCAGTATTGTCAGGTTGTTATGCAAAGACCTGAGAAAGAAGAAAAAAGGAATAGGGAGGGGGTAGGAACCACGGGACAGGACACCATAAGATCCAATCTCTTACAGAGCAGGTTCACCTGTCAGTTCAGACTAATTACTCTCATAACTCTTGGAGCACATTAGCAGTTTGCATGCATCTGCTCTTACCCAATAGTTTTACAACACATCTTAATTCAGCCCACAAAAAGCCTGTTCACACTCACAGCCCTCATGAGTTTGTAATGTATTATATAGATGTAGCCACAGTTAATACTTCGGTTGGTATCCACACAAAGCTCCTCCTGTTGCCTCAACCCTGTCTGCACATATGCATATCTTGCTGCCTCACCTCTTATCTGTGCATTTAAAACGTTACATTTAACTCTCCTGTGCAGGGAATACATGTAGAGCTGCAAAGAGCACTCAGCACCCATTTCATTTTAGGATGGTTCACTGATGAAAGCTGGAAGATGAGACCTGATCACATCAGTTCCACAGAGCTGGTCAGACAAACCTGTCCACATAAAAAACACTGGCAAAAACAACAACAACAGTGTAACTTTAGCCTCCTGGCAGGGATGAGGTTTTGCTTCCTATCAGAATTTCAATCCAACTGCACGTAAACAAATGCTTGCTTAAAACAAGACATCATCATATCTAGATTATAAATTCAGTTATAAATCAGCATTAAATAAAATGAAGGGAAATTCATTAAGCTTATCTTTCCCAATACAAATCAAGGCAATTTCAGTGCATACGACTAAAAACATTTTGGCTTGGCATGACCTAGAAGAGATGAGTTTTCCACAGTAGAAAAAACACTGTTTAAGACATTTAAACCAGTAATGTACCACTAAGGAACTGCAACTATATTCATGAGAGATTTGTCAGCTGCAGAGTGGTGGTTTTAATTAAATAAATTATATCTATCAAACATATGCTAATCTGTTTTACTGACTTATGTCTAGCAACACCTCAAACTGGAGAGGAAATCCGCAGGTACTTGGTGGTCTGGCTGATCTTCAGAGTAAGAATATTTAAGAGAGATGGGAACTCTTCTTTTCCAGTAACTGCAAAGCTGCTTGGACTTCCTCTCTAGCGGGACATGCACGCGCACAAGAGGAAGACACTTGCAAATGGGTTTCTGATGAGAATATTGTCTGACTCATTCCTGTCACATCTGCATAATGCAAAGCACACCGAGAGATCTTGCAAACCTTCATTAGTGTAAGTGAAGTATACCAAGTGAAGAATATCAAGTGTAGAAAACTGAACGCAGTTTGCACAATCAGTTCTAGAACATTACACCCGCTTAAAAACATTTCACAGAACCTCTCCTATCTCATACAGCAGAACGAAACAAGAAATGAGATGCAGCTTTACTGTACAACATTACATTAGCACCAGCGATTTTTCTCCCTCATTCAGTGTTATGTGGGCAGGAAAAAAGGATAAAGGGGCCCTTTAATGCAAAAAGATTTTTAGGAGAGTTGCTTTTAAAGGCCTGAGATGGCACACTGCCATTTTCTTGCACCCACATTTCAACAGATGGCTGCAGTTTCCAGCAGGTCATCAGCCACACTTCAAACAACAAAATGAAAACAAACAAAAACCCCAAAACCACCACCACCAAACACAATCAAAAAAACCAACCAAACCAAACAAAAAAAACGAAAACCAAACCCACCCAACTACCGAAAAACCCCCACCCAACTACAACAACAAAAAGAAAACAAAAAACAAACCAGAACAAACACACACAACCACACACACACACACAAAAAACCAACCCACACCAAATCAAACCAAACCCCCACTACACAAAAACCAAGCTGGGTCTTTTAAAAAACCACAACAAAACAAAAAAAATTACAACCAACCAGAATCATGCTGGTGTTGCACTAATAACCTGGAATTCAAAGTCAGTCCATTCTTACACAGACTGTTCCAAGCCACCACTGAAGGTAGTTATGAGATATAAAAGAGCTTTCATCCAGCAACTTTGGTCATTTCCACCTGGTCAGGTTCTGATCAGAGAAAAAGGATTTCAAACAGCAGAAGCACTGGAAGACCCTTGTTAGCCATAGACATCAGGGACACTCCACATTCAAACTTATGGGCATGCAGGAAGCAATCTTAACTTTAAAAAAAACAGTCAACAAAGACATTAGATTAAAAAAATAATCCAGACCAAAAAAAAAAAAATCAGTGAATTTTCCAGCTAAATAACCAATAACCTTTGTGAAAATATATTTAATCACATAGTATACAAAATGAAACACCCACAATTCTGTACTCACCAAGTTGGAGTAACATAATTCAGAATTACAATGGTCATTACAATTTAACCATTAAAAACCCAACAATTTCTGGCCAAACAGGGAAGATTAGCCTTTTAAAAAGAAAAGAAAAAACACACACTACACTCCACTAGAACCTGTAAAAATATACACTCCTGGTAAACAAGGAAAGCTATCAGAACTAAATAGCCTACATCAAATCCCAAAATGAAGCCCATATGGAATACACCCAAAGTCATTATAAATGGTAAGAAGTGCAAATATACCAATAACCTCCTCTTGAAGCAGGAGGAGGAAAGATGACCATCATTCACAGTAAGGACTACACACATGACAGAGCTGCCTCACAGTAACACAGAGTCAGTCATTCCAGTGCCAAAACAATGTTCCTACTCTGACAAACTGGGAAAGTGCAAGACCCAAGATCTCCAAAGCAAGTTTGATTTCCATTCTACCTCAGGAACAGTCAAAACCACAATTGTGGGGGCTTGCTGAAAGTAAACTTCTGAATTACTCATTGTAGGGAAGGGGAGAGGGGAAAATGAGTAGAATAAAAAAAAGAAAAAGAAACATCTGCATGTCAAATCAATGCTTTAAAAAAATTCCCCTTGTGTTATGAAGTTCCTCTTTCGCTTCAGAGCTAATAGCATTTGTTCATGTCCCAGTCTCTCCATAAAAGGAAAATATAACATTTTAATGGAATTTGCTCACACCAATTTAGAGTAGGAGAACTTTGTATATTTGATACTACCTACAATATGTTAGAAATAAAGAGACTATAAAACCAGTAAGTACTGATACATGATTGGTTGGTGTTTAGTTTTGGTTTGGTTTTTGTTTGTTTATTTTTTGGGGGGGGTGGGGGGGTGGTGATTGTTGGGTGTGTGGTTTTTTTCCTGTTGGTTGTTTTGGGTTTTTGGTTGTTTTTTAATATAACGTACTATTAGAAACACCAGTGATCTCTACAAGAAAAGCCTATTGCTGCTTTGCTGGCTTATGGGCGAAAACAAAAATCAAAGCATCTCCTTACATGAATAATGCAGAAATGCAGATACTAAAATGCCAAAAGCAGTAGGAATCCTAAAGTCAAGACAGCTCAGGCACCAAATTCTTTATGAAAAAGATCAGAGATAACTAAAACCATCTCCTAATTAGTGTCTCAAATTAGAAGAACTGTTCCAGGTCAAGAACAAATTAACACAAGAATAGAATTCGTTATGGCTCCATTGCAATAACCTGGAAGGGATATCATAATGCGGGTCACTGATACCCTAGGGTGTATTATTTGACCATAGACTAATTTTAAGCTCCCAAGTACGTTATAGTAGCACAGTATCTCCATTGTAAGACTTAGTAAAAGCCAAGGCACTAAAACTCTCCCTTACTGGGAGATTCCGATCAGGAGATCAATGCCTTGACCACAAAAAAACTCCCCCCAGGGCCCTGACAAGGGGTCAGTCATTCCCATACAACAAAACAGGATTTTTGGACCATGTATTAATGTGGATGCATTAAAAAACTTTCCCAAAAGTCAAGTTCTGGGAAGACTTCAATATGTGGAAGCCATCTCACTAATATAGTCACAAACAAGGATCAGGCCTCATATAAGATATTAAATGCATATCTTGAACCATGACAGATGCCAGTTAGTGCCAGCTGGTTTGCAGCAATATCACTAGTGTGCAGCCATAAACTCACCCTGGAAATAGAGCTATCCAATTGAGCTGACATTCAAGCAGCTGCTTGGAAGCTGGGCTCTTCCAGCAAAACTAGAAAAGCAAAAAGCAGGCTTCACCTCAGACCTCCATTTAATCAGCAGTAAGAGAGAACAAAAACATAACTCCATAAAGAAGACAGATGAATCACTAATTGAAATAAGCTAGAAGAGCTGCAAGGCCAAGACTCACGCTTTGATACGTTTTATATAGGTTGCTTCATTTAAAAAGAAAAACAACTCATGTTTTCAGCTACTCATCTCTACAAATGTGCCATTACACAGGCCACAAACACACACACACACCACACACAGAGTGGCTTAATATAAGGTCAATAGGAAAAGCAAAGGGTCAGTGTCCACAGCAGAGTGAGGCTGTGCCCTGGGGATCCCAGGAGGGGTTGCACTGTTCAACAGCTTCCAGTGATCTGAGAAGGCAACAGAGGGGTGAAGTTGCAAAGTTCACCGAGGCAGTTATTACATGCACTCAAACCCGGAAATTCATGAGTTGCACACGTAACTTTTAATACTAAAAGACTAAGAGATAAATGTCAGATTAAATGCACAATAATGTGCATGAGGAAAAACACAACTGAAGACCACCAAGAACTCTAAGTATATGAAGCTATAGCTTTTAAACAGATTATTACTTCTCAGCAAATATCCTCTTATCATGAGTACAGTATCTGAAAGCATATCAGAAACCTTACCTAACATTCTGCTAAGGAAGAACCTCAACAAGTAATTTTACACTGTAAGTCTGTTTTATGTCAGCCCCTGAATACTCCGAGTAGCTACACTCAACCCATCTCCAAAAATACTGAAATGAACAAAAAAGGGTGGAGAAAAGAATAAGGATAAATCAAAGTATGGATTGAAAAACCTTGCCAAGCCCAAGCACACCCCAGTAGAGTTACTTGTTCCCTGCATTAGGGGACAAGAACTTGCTCTGCTCATTTGGATGATGCCCCCTCTCAATTAGTGGATAGGGAGTTTTGGGGACCATAACCAAGGAAAACATTTGTTTAAAAGAGTTTGATTAGGTATGTATGGCCAGGCTTCTCATTTTGGTCTGCAATCCTGAATAAAGCCAGCTAAAGCCAGTTAGAGTCAAAGCAAGCTAAGAAGATGGTATAACTTTATCTGCTTTGTGACGACTTCCACCTAGGGAGCCAAAAAGGATCTGGAATAATGCCCTCGTGGGGTAGTTCAGACACTTCCACAGAATGCTCATCTGCTTCTCAGGTGAACCACCCATGGGAAGGTTTCAGTAGATGACCAGACTGTAGAGGAGCTCTTTTATCAACATCTTACCTTATGTCTAATCAGCTGTTTTGAAAGTTAAATATAATTCTTCTTCTCAACAAATAAGCTTTATGGGAAGCTTATTACTCATAACACAAATAGCATCAACAGTCTCTCTAATCTTACAGCAGACAAGCTTTTCAAGGAAAAGAAAACTCAACAAAGTTTATAGAAACATTGAAAGCCTCTTTTTTACCTATGCTCTTCCTTTCTACATCACCTCAACAAATGGGAGTGAAGGTAACAGCCTGCAAGAGCTCCAGACATAACAAGCTGTAAAGAAAGGAGCAGAAGCCAGGAAAGCTGGGTCAGCTGTAATCCCTTTATCTTTTGTGACCCTGTAAAGAGAGTTGTTAGTTTCAATCAGGATCTTCTAGGTAGAGTCACAATAGTCTTCATCTATCCATCCTGGCAGAGAGCAAGTTACACTCTTAATCTGAAAGGCAATTTTCAGGAAAACACTAAAGAACGTATCACTTCCTGCTAAGGAGTAAGGAAGTGGCACAACAGCTTGATGGTGGAAGAAAGTTTAAGCACCCTGGTTCAAATGGTCAAAAGACAAATCCATAGAGTATTTTGACAAACTGTAGTTTCATTAGAGGTAGGGCAGAGGCTTCTGTGCAAAATATATTTTAAGAAATAAAAACAGAAGTGAAGGCAAGGAGGAAGCAGAAGTTGCTTCTGCTTCCTCCATTCCAGCATTCAGAAGAGAGTCTGAATTGACAGCCCATGCTTTATCACTTCCAGGGTGAAGGATATGTCTTGACAAAGTATTCTTCAAGGACATGCAAAACATTACAGAAATGTACAATTTAGCTGTGGAATATACGCACAACAGGTTTTCCTGATACTGCCTGAACAATGCACATTTGTCATGCTAATGTTCATCTCACCAAAATTCAAAGACTGTTTGAAATCAAGGTTGGGAAAAACAACATTTTCAAGGTGAAATTTGGCATTTTCAATTTTCATTGTACTCGTCTCCATTAGGGATGCCACTTCCTCTTCATTTTTGTCCTTACTTTTGTTTCTTTTTTTTTTCCTCTGGAACAGTAGGACACACTTTGAGCACTTGATGTCTTCCACCTTCCCCCCCTCCAAGGACTTTAGGAGTTTTTCCTTAGTTATGCCCCCAGTAGTAGTTAAGATTAGAACACAAGATCTGAACTACTTGGGGACTGAGGAAGATACCTCAAGTAAAAGTGGCAGATTTTTCAGAGGACTAGTGAAAAATGCACACCTCTGCAGCTTAAAATCCTTCCTAGTATTCTGAAACACTTAAGCTTGAAAGGTAAGCACAGCTCTTTCCAAGCAGACCATAATCTATTGTTAACAGCAGAAAGTAAAAGCAAGATCAAATGGTTAAAATATTATTTTCATATTTATGCTGAAGTATAGCTAACAAAAGAATAGTCAAAATCTGACTGCATATAAGGATTTATAATGGAAAACCCTACTCAAGCTCAGCAAGAGCTGCAAGAGTTTCAAATTTTGTGCCCATTTCTCCCAAACCAGAGAGCTGACTAGCTTAGACCACACGTCTTCTGCACTAGCAGAGCTGCTATGATGAGTGGAACCTGCTGGCTCATACATAACTCATGAAGAATTCCCCCCTTTCCTCCCAAGGGAAACAATTTTGCATAACAGCAGCACTTGTGTTTTTTTCCTCCACATGTAAACCTGGAGAGTTTTAGTACAAGTTAGAGCAAGAAGTAGGCTGGCTCAATGCAGAAAGCACCAATTCCAGAGACAAATTATTTAAATAAGAGGTTTTAGAGACTAACAGTATAATTATAGTTCAGTTGAACCGGGGAGGGGGGGGGACACGGACACAACAGGGATGACACGACGATGGACAAAAAAACCCAGATCTTTCTGCTGTCTGCATGACGCCCAGCTGCAGCAGAGCCAACACGCAGCTCACGGCAAAGCGTGCACGCTGACATGAACGCATGCGAAGCAGTGAAATGCAGGAGGTACAAACAGAATTTATCTCCTCTATTAAGTATTCTCTCAGTATATTTTATTTATAAAGGTCAGCAATGTTTGAACATCACAATTATAAATTAATTAGTCCACAGAGGCTGACAATCTACTTCCTAGACAAAAATAGCTGTCCTAACTTTTGACTTACTCCAGTCACCATCCTGACCTGTCCTCATGGGATCAAAACCAACCAGTTTGATGAATCTCCAATAAAAGGACTGTTTATTTGTTTTCACAAACTCAAACAATTGGAAACAAAAGGATCACAGATCAGGTACAGAAACTCAAGTGAACAATCATCCCTCAAGGCGGGGGGGGAAACCTCTTAGGCTCTTCAAGACATTTTTTTAAATGAGCCTTTTTTTAGTATCGATAGAAAACCACTACTCTTAGTAAAGAGAAAAATGCAGACTGGGGAAAATTATGAATGCAACCATTTAAAAATGCAAATTTCAGATGCATCTAGTAACTAACCAGGAAGTATTGCAGAGTAGCATCTGGGTTTCAGGACTATATCCTAAAAATAATTATCATGAGCAGTTTTTTAGACTGTGAGTTCACTTTTTGCTCTATTAGAGCTCAGCTGTACAGCCCCATGTGTTTAGCACGTCACCATGAAAAAAAACACATTCTAAAGTTTGTTAAATCAATTCTCACTTGAATTGTCAGATGGTGGCACTGATCATGCATTTCAGACATGGGAACAAGTTCAGGCTCCACCGCAGACAGTCTGCTTCACAACCTTTCTTCTATTCCATCTGAACACCTACTCTTACGAGGCGTTGCAAGATGACTTCAAAGTTGAAGGCATGTGCCACTCATGTGCAGCGCTTTAAATACTCAGCAATGGGGCATGAGCCTAGAACATGACAAAGAAAGTGCAGCTTGAAGCTTGACAGATTGAGATCGGTAATGCTGCTGTTCCATCTAAAAAGATAAGGGTGTTTCAGGGAAAGGAACAACTTTATACAGCATTCCCCACACTCCAGAAAATGCAAACCAAACAAACAAACCCAACCCCAAACCCATGGAAAGTACTCTATCCTATTTTCTCTCCCAAGGCCCAAAGCATCTAAAAACCCACTTTTTTTACTTCCTTGGGTATATTCTAGTCACTGATGTTTTCCCAGCTTGGGAGATAACGTTAACTGCCACTGCAGGGCCAGCAAAGGAAATGAAAGAGCAAGAACTGCTGCAGGATAAAGCTGCAGATAAGAACTTGTGTATCAAACTACTGCAGTATCAGTTTGGTGATCTGCGTCAGAAATGCAGAACGCTTACAAGTCACCCACTCATTTACATTTTGAATTTAACAGAATTTTCAGGGAAAACTGGAAACAGAGATCAAAGGCAGCTTTCCTAACAAAATGCTACATAAAGCAAGTAAAAAAAAAACATTAATAACCAAACGGTGAAAACTTGTGCTCCAGTGAAAAGATTTACACTACACAAAAGCTCCATTTCTAAGTCTCTGACATTTGGCATCAGAGGAAGAACAAATGCGTTTCCTTGGTCACTTTTCTACCTAAACATTACATTCACAAGTCAAAGTTTCATGTCTCTGGCTAGCACCTAGCGCTGAAGGAAGGAATGAGGGCAGGGGGGGAAGAAAGGAAACAGGCGGATCCTTTGCTACACATCTTGCTAATTAAGACCTCGACATTTATGCATAACACACCCTGTAACACAGAACTAAGCACTGGTGAAGCATTCATCCAGAGTCCAGTGTAAGTTTTGTAAATCATGCTGAATCCCATCCCATGGCTATCATTACTCAGGCTACTTGACAGTTAGCTTGGACATAGATGGCTACAGCAGATATAGTCCCATCTCTTCACCGTGCAGTGCAGGTATCCCTGTAAACCCCTACACAGAGGGTGCAGCAGACCCCTCTCAGGGCTGCTTACTGCTTTAACAACACTGCTGTCAAACCTGGAAATGACATTCTGCAATTCAGCACCACAGACCAGAAGAAATGTGATGGTACATCAACAGTCACACAGGAAAAACTCAAAACTCATCTCAGCTACTTCATGTATATTGCCAAATTCTCTGCTGCTGCCTATTACATGAATGGCTTTAAATGGGCTCTTGTTGGGAGGGGTGCAGAGGTGTCTGTTTGGATTTTTTTTTTGTTTGTTGTTACTGTTCTAGAACTAATCTTGATTTTTCAAACCTTTCAAGGTCTACATAAACAAAATTACTAACATTTTAGCAAAGGTAAACAGCAAATTAAGTATGGAAATCTGCATCACTGGTGTGATAGCCCTAAATTAATACAACAGTTCAGTCTCACAGCAATCATGTAAATGTCCTAGTGTTATCTTTAGTAGTTCTTCCAGTTTAAATTTATATTGTAAATTTCATTGAGTTTGGTAAATTACATTCCCATTTTGCTCACTATGAGATTCTAATATTTTTGGCTCCAGTGTTGTTAGGGGACTAACTTAATATTCTTTTACTTTCAAAGAAATACAATTAGTTTTGCACAGCACTTTTTTTTTTTTTTCCTGAGGTTTAGTTTAGGCTTTAGTTATTGATTTCTGGCATATAGCCACTGGCAACTTCAAAGCACAAGGGATTTTATCAAGGGGTCATATAGTTCACTGCTTATGGTAGGCTGAGTACACAGACAAATTGGATTCCTTATCTCCTCTCGCTTAGTTGGATCCTTACTGATTATAGTGAGAAATTAAGAGAAGTCTGAATTTCACTACAAACAGGATGCCTCCACCTCTCTCCATTAGCAGGGCTCTGCACAGAAACTGTAAAACTATGAATACTACATCTATGACACTCTAATCCTTTCAAGTGCCACTAAAAGTAACAGTCCCTGTTTTCTCCCCCCAACTGTGATTAAGCTTATAATTAAAAAAAAAAAAAAAAAGAAAATGGTAAAACAAAATTAGTCCATTAATACCTGGGATGTCCCCCAGAATAACAGTTTTTTTGATCTGAAATTCTTAGGCATTCCCTCATCATGTAGTTAACATGAGAGAAGCATCACTGAATCAAGGAGGACAGGCAACACTTTTGTGTTCCAATAAATAAAACACAAAAGCACATCACATTGGTTGTGGTTTGACACACATGTTGAAAAATGCAGGTAAATAACTTATCAAGCCAAAACTTGATTTGCTATGTCTATGCTAACACTCTTCAGAAGTCTGTCAAACCAGTAACATCAAAAGCTGGACCTCACAGAGAAGCTGTAACAACAGCACTTCCATTAAATTGGCAAAGGGCAGCTGGAGCTTCAAATTAGCATCATTTCCCCTCCTTGTAACAGAATGCAACACATGTTAAGTCAATGTAATGAAATTGGCTGAGCTGACCAGTAACTTTAATCACCATCTTGTTTGACATTCAAAACTCCAGTAAGCTTCAGGAAGCACAGCTCACAAGCTAATTTTTCTTCACTTTCAGTGACAAGTTTAAATAATCACCAGAAATAGCTACTAAATGAAAACAAACATGCCATTTTTAAGCAGGAATGACTTTACTCCTTGCTTGCAAAGACTGCTTTACACTTTCAGTCTGGAATACTCTGTATTTATGTCTTCTGTACAGACAACTTAAGCAATGCAGTCTTGCTCTAAACAAGTCCAAGGTCTTTTACAAATACAGAACATGAGTGTTCCCTTTTTTGGGTGCACACACCTTGTTCACACAACCCTTCCTACTGATGCCTAGAGAAGTTGGCTAATAAAACACAATCTGTATTCAGATGACTATCATAGGTAAGAGGAATATTTAAGAAGGTCATACTGATAACATAGGCATTGAATTGTTGGGCAGACCAGAAGAATGCAACCTCTTACTGCAGCATCTCTTTGTAAAGGCAGTTCTCCAGCTGCCAGGGACCTGAATCAACTGCATTTAAGATAGCTGTACTTCTCCTCATGAGTGTCCGTACTTGTCTGACTGTTTTGTCTTCTTAGACTGCAATACTGATAGCAAATATCTTCATTCAAGGCTGACAGGTAAAGAACATGACCTAAGCGCATCTTTACAAACCAACCAGCGCATACAACAGAGTTGCCACCCACAATTAAGTCAGAGTAACATCGGTTGGAAGTCCCTCTGGAAGTCACCAGTCCACCCATCTGCTCAAAACAAGTCTAATTGGATCAGAGCACTCAGACTTGTCTGAGTATCTCCATGTGTGGGGATTCCACAACTTCTCTACGCAACCTGTTCTAATATTTGACCTATTGCACTATGAAGCATGCTGTGCTGGCAATTTGCCTGAGTTATTAATTCAGAAATCTGTTTTTCAAATATTAAAATCATCAAAGCACACCAAGCCCCATCCCCTTACAAAAAAAAAAAAAAATCAAAAGATGAAGGTGTGTAAGGAAGGGAGAAGAAGGATAAGAGTGAAGACAAAACAGAGAAAAAGGCTTTACACTACTCTTCAGCAAGTTGTGAACTTCTACTCTCTAGGCACAGACACCAGAACCTAATAGCCAGTACTGGTGAGGTTAAAGACAAGGGATGAGGAAAAAGAGAAGGGAGACCAGTCCTTATGTTTCTTCCCTCTATTCAAAACTGTTTCACTGTATCCAAACACAGAAAAAGAGGTTTGCATGCAGGAACTGAAAATGCTATCTCAGCATCAACTGTTTGCAAACTCAATCCTCTTGAAGGCTGACAGAAAAAAAATAAGTCTGGCAACAAACAATCATGTGAATAGAACCTGTGGTGACTGTCAAATATATGATCAGAGTAGGGGGAACAAAATAAAAAAATCTTGACTTTGCTGAATTTAAATTGTCAAATGATCAAAATCCTATTGAGGAATTCCTTCTTTCAGGGAAGCTGGCTCATCTGTCACACAAAAGTGAAACCCCCCAAATTAAAGACGATGGCCCTCTATTTAAAACACCATCTAGGTAATTCTTCTCATAACAAGAATCTCTAAGGGCCCCTAAATTAACTATGCTAACAACTACAAACTTCTTCAGTTCCAAAGATCACTTTCCAGCTATGCCCCAACTCTGCAACAGAAGAACAAGAAACAGGAAATGGAGCAGTGGTCTAGAGTGGTTTTTTTTAAACCCACAATTCTAACATTCAAGATATTCATTAATATATTTAGTGCTTCCATATTAACTATGCAGAAATGGTTTCAGAGCAACACAGTATTAACTGTACACTTCAGATCAGGCATAGGAGGAATAGAGAAAAGAAATGACAATGAGAAGAACTAACGATTTTTCTTCTCTTGTTCCCCCTGCCTCCAGCTCCTGCCAAACCACCAGCAAGCATTAGCACACTTTAGGTTTGGATATTTGCCAGTTATCACAAAGGCCAACAAAACCAGAAGCTGCAAGAAATACAATAGGTTTTGGGGACATAAAACCTGAATAACAAATATAGACAGGGACTGAAGTTAACTACTCCCAACTTCAATAAATACAGCAAATGAAAGGGAAAGAGTGAAAAAGCATCATGACAACCATCAACTATTCAAAGTGAAAAACATGAAATCAAAATTTCAAGCTGGAATCACTCAGCCTGCCCTGTTATTTAAAAAGATAAAAAAAAAATAAAGAAAAGAAACTATCTTCACACCCCCAATAGGATGCCAGTCACCAACAGGTTTTTGTGAAGCCACCAGCAGTACACAGAAAGAACACCGATCTTGAGAGCTGCAGCACTGTGCTGCAATCAGAAGACACAGAAGGAAGCAGCAACCCTTCTTTTCTGGGTCTGGGCAAGCAGCATTTAGAGTACTGAGGAAGTCTGAAGCAAGCTGTCAGTTTGCATCTCCTGACTGGCAATACTACACACTGCTACAGAACCATCAGACACAAGGGTAAGGGAACCCAGTGTACTGCCCAGCTTACAAAAATCATAGAAGCAGCTTTTGCTATATAGTGCCCACAAAAGAAAAGGCCAAGTACTTTTCCTCTTCACTCAGCTGTTCTACAATTGCAAGCCAAAGGTCAACTATCTTCACTCACTTTTGGAAACCAGCCACAAGATTACTAACAACCAGCTTAATGGCTACAGTTCAAACGCTACTCAATCAAGTCCCAAATATGTGGGTATGCAGCAATGGCATCATGACATCATAGGCAAGTTATCTGCTGAAATCAGAGGGAGTCAGACAGCATGCACCTTTGCTTTTCTCCCTGCAAAGAGAAATGAGAACTTCCAAGGAGTGGGAAATAAAGCGTTAAGAGAAATTCTGTTCTTTCCTGAGCGGGGTTCAAAGCATAACATTTTGCTATGAGACAATCCTTTGCTACCATCATATAGGCCATCAAACTAACTCTACTTTCTGGAGGTGCATCAAGATAAGGCATCTAGTAGCTAGATTTAACCAAGTCTTCAATACGCATCAAGTCATGCCTGCGCCTCAGCCAGCGACAGCCCGAGAGCGAAGCGTGCAGGTGCACTCAACACCTTATGAGTTTATTTCTCTTCAATTCATTTGAGGACAGCAGGACTGAGCTGATTAATAAGACAGATCATGAGGCACAGGAAAAGGATACCCTGAGACCTCCCAGTCAAGAGTGAAGTACTAACAAAACAGAACTGGTCAATTGAAATTAATTTCTACAACCTGAAAGTCATTCAAAGTGAACCAGACTTTCACAATGACAAAGAACCACAGAAGTTTGTCAGTGTGAGTAAAGTGAACTGTAACAATTCTAACTGTTTTTGGCTTATTTGCCTGAAATTTGCCTAGAGACAGCAAACCTTACCACGTTGCACAGAACTCATCTCATCTACGTGCTGAAGAAAGATTCTTGAAACTCTTGGAGTTTCCACTAACTTCAGTGACAGTCTTGAGCAATTTACCATTTCTCTGACTCAGTTTACTCATCTATAAAGTAAAGAGGTAAAACTTGTAAGCATTTTCAGAATATGAGCTGAAAGAAAACAGTTTGAAGAACTGTTTATCAAGGCTTTGAGGAAGTGCTCAGCCTAGGCTTTGTGTAGAGTAGGAAAATCCCTCTCTGTATTCTAGGAAATATACAATGATTAATGCGGTGTAACAGCACACATACCACCATGGTTCTATCCTTGTGACAAAATTTGGATCCACGGGAAGATAGGAAGCAGCTAGGTATCAAGAACACCTTACTATCAGCCACTGTGCACAGCTGTAAGAGTTTTAGCACAGACTGAACTTCCATAAATCTAAAAAACGTTATTTTTCCTTTAAGAGAAAGAAAATTTTTCCTGTAAGAGAAGACAATCTTTTAGAGCGAACACAAGTTTTACAAGACATTTTTCACATACTTCAGCAAATTTCTATACCAAAACTAGATAAAAAGGATTAAGACTACATTTTAAAATAAACTATATTATACTTCATTTTCCCTTCCTGTTTAGTATTTTTTACAAGTTGGCTTCAGCTTCAAAATATCAACAGCTTTACTTCAATTACACTATACAAGGTGAGGGTAGCTAGTAGTAAACCAAACCAGAAGAATACAACTCAAGTTATCACAGTTATCAGGCTATCACAGAAGACTGCTAAAGTCCTGACAGTCTCGAATGTTTAAAAACAGCAAAAGGAAATATTCTGGTAATTTACATAAACACTGGAATGGAGGTACACAGCTCTTACAGGCATTTTTAGGCCAATTAGGGACCAGGGCTGTGTAGGAAGGATATCTAGAGATGCAATTATTTTAAAAGGTAACAATCTCAAAGCAGAATACATTACCTGTTGCTGGCCACACAGTGCTACTGCACTTCTAATAAAGCCACAGTTATGTTTCTGAAAGATCAGCTAGAAAAGATGCACATTACATTTACATGTAGAGGTTGTTTTTTCCAACTTATCTTAAAATAGTTAAAATCAAGGCCTTCCCTGGCAAAAATTTTGAGCAGATGAGTAATCCCATTGAGGTCTGCAGGACTTGATTTGTCAGCATACACAGTTGCAGCCTTACATCTGCAGGATAGGCACCTCTCAAAATGGTTTCAACTCACTGCCTTTTAGAAGGAAGCAGTTTAAAATATTTTAATACTACATACATCATTCCAGGAAGGTAAAACTCATATGCTTATGGAGAAATACTGACTCTGAATGAAACCTGATTTAGACATTCTGCAATATAGCTATTATTACTTTGAAACAACAAAGCTCAGATCTGTGCTTTACTCAGTCCAAATCACTATGGATTCTTCTATTTTACTCCACAAAATAAAGTCTGGGGCTTGTTCTGTGTGTCCAGTTCTTTTAAATAAAGTTTTAGAAATTCAAATGTTTCTCAAATACCTTTGATGTAGCCAATATGAAGCTAAAAGCCTTTGATATATTAAAAAAAAAAAAAAACCAACCCCAACCTATAAACTGAAATTCCTCTAATGCACTTCAACATTCACTTACATCTGCACAGATCCATTAAATATTCAGCCACAAGCTTATCACTCGAGTTCATCAGGAATGAAGATAAAACTCAGCACCCACATTTGACAGTCTGATGCTAAAAGATTATCTACTGAGAAATAATCTAATCACTGTTCTTTGATATTGGGATCCTTGGCAGGAGGCAAAGGAAAAAAAAAAATACCAAATTTATCTTGATTACTTTAAGGGGTTTCCTCTCATAGAGGAAAATTCAGTGCAGAGATTATCTTGTACTTCTGCTTATTTGCTACCATGTTTATGACTAAATTTTCAAATATTCCAAGCTCAGAAGAGAGAAATGAGAGACTGTGGGATGTATGCTTAACACAGAAACAAAAGAGCCTCTCCTGCTCTTAAAGAAGTCAGACTGGGAAAACCTTAAAGTATGCTGTTAAAAGAAGATGGCATTCTCTGGGGACTCAAAAGAGGGTCAGGTCTGATAGACAGGAAGAGACTTCAGAGAGAAGCTGCGGAGCTCAGGGCGAGAGAGAGAACTCCCGGGCCCTTACCCTCCACTTACCTTAAGGATATCGCCCCGTTTGAAGCTCAGCTCGTCGTCCGCGGTGGCTTTGAAGTCGTACTTGGCGATGGCTTCCATGCTGGGGGTGCCGCGCACGGCGGTGCGGGCGGTGGGAAGGAAGCGCTCCCCGAAGCCTCCGCTCCTCCCGCGGCGGCTCCCGGCTCAGCCCTCCCTCGGCCCGGCTCCGTCCGAGACGCCGACCCCGTCTCTCACATACAGGGAGACCGGGGGACGATCCGCCCTAGGGGAGGGGGAGGAGGAGGAAGAGACCGGCCATTAGGGGAAGTGGTACGGATCGATGGCCGGGGCCGCGCCCAGAGCCGCTCCCTCCGCCCGGCGCGGCCGCGCTTCCTCCCGCCGCCGCTCACCCAGGCCCGGCTCGTCCGAGTGACACGTCCCGCGGCCAATGGCCGCCCCGGCGGCCTCAGGGGCGGGAGGCGGCCCCGCGAACGGCCCTGACCGGCCGGGCGGAGCTGCCGGCCCCACAGAGCCCCGGGACGGGGGCAGCCGGGGAGGCCGCGCCCGCCGCCGGCTCCGCTCCCGCGCCCCGCGCAGCCCGCCCGGGCGGGCCGGTTCCCCCCGCTTTGCCCGGCGGCGGCACCGCCTCTCCCGGGAACGACCCGCTCCTCGCATTTTCAATTACCGCCAGCTAGAACAGGCGGGAGGGCACGGCCAGACAGCCCCATCGCCGGGGCCGGGCTCTGCCCGGACTGGACATCCCCACTCAGGCGACACAGAACCGAACCCATCAGCTCCAGGCCACGACGGAGACAGGCGGCTGGGAGGATGAATGGATGCACTCCTCTCCCCACTAGGAAAGACCGGTCTGGATTTCCATCTTACATCAATAATTTATGTGGGTTTTTTGTTTAGTGGGGCTTTTTTTGTTGTTGTTTTTCACTCATACAGCTTGTATCAAATGAAATACAGTAAGTTAGGTAGAGAGTACTTCTGTGAGTCCTCTGTAAGAGGACTTCCTTGAAACACCTATCAAAAAGTGTCCTAAAATAGAATTACATAGAGACAGAAGTTTGGACTCACTTTAACATAAAAGGAACCGTCCTGAAATTCCAGCATCTTGAGCAGCAGGACACATTAAAATATATATATATATATATATTCGTAAGCACAGCCTGAATAGCAGTAAGTTTGCGTATCTCTTAAGAGTCCCAGAGAAGAAATTACATCAAAGCTGGCAAGGCATATATAAACACTCCAAAACCATTGAAAAGTCTTGAATCTTGAGCTTGGGTTAGAATAGGAAGGATCTAATCTATCTCCAGCTACATTTGAAAGTAGAGTAGGCAAGGGATCAAAAAAACCTCAAGTAAGGTAGTCTGTAAGTTCAAACCCATCCTAACACCCCTCTGAAGAGCCATCAGAGTGCTGTACTTGTCAGTGACAATTCAAGACAGAAGAGATCTGACAAACACCAGCAAACCCACGCACCTGCTAATTCAGTCTCTGTGGCCCAGAAAAAGCCCTGCTATATGCAAAGGCAGCAGATGGCAATAGTATTTTCTCTTTTTGGAGAAAAACCTGCCTTATGTAAATGCAGTTCAGCAATTAACACGCTTAGATTCCATAAGCCCCACATTTGCTGAAACTTCAGCTCATGAAGAATTAATGAAGCTTGAGACAAACACCAAAACTGAGATTTTTTTTTTTTCCCTATCAGAGGAAATCAGCATAAAGAGAAGAGGTATTTACAGGATTAAAAAACAAAAACAACCAAACCAAACAACAGCTCAGAAGAGCCCATGTGGACAGGGCTCAGGGTTTTCTTTTCAGCACTACTGAAATGTCAGTAAGACTGACAAAGCTGTCAACAGCCATGAAGATCAGAACTGAACAATCTGCCTGAGCTACTGCAGCTATTTGAAGTACATTGGATTAAAGCTTCGACCAACACACAGAACAAACCAATCTTAGCTACATTTTCATGATTGTAAAACACTTAATTTCAGTTTCAATACTGATGAAGAAGTATCTTGCCTTTCTGGCGTCAGTCTTCCACGCTCACGCAAACACCAACTAACTTTTCCTCGCTAGGAACATTTTCCCCTTGCCAGGCTCTGTGTTCAGTTCACCATCTCCTCATCTAACCTGGCCTCTTTGGGTTTTTAACTGACAGTATTTATAATTTTCTCCTACAGCACTATTAAAGAGCAGCATGAACAAGTGGGTATGAAGCAAATGAAAATGCAAACATTTGTTCAAGCGTACTGTCTGCATGTCCTGTGCCCTTCATGGTAAACATCATCAGTTTCTATTCCTTCTTAAAGCATAAGCTATTACTGGCAGGAAGGTTGTGGTGTTTCAAACAGCACAATGCTACTTTTGAAGATGTGTGCCATTACAGGGGCACAAAACCACCATCAGCCAAGTGACCACTGCTTGAAAACCCTTGGTTCTAAACCTAAGAATGAAATGGCAAGTTGCACAACTTAAAGAATACATCATAGGCTCAAAACATGTAAAGAAAGAAGTTAACTGCCAATTGGTAAACTGTCCTTTCTTTGGGGTACTCAAGTATTGCTACCTAGTACAGCAGCAGCACCTAAGAATTCTTTTCTTTTTTTTTTTTAACTGAAGGAGTTAATACACAGCTCTCCTAGAGAAACCAGTGCGGCACTTCCAAGAACTATACTGGTGTTTCCCTGAGCTTTGCAACAGTACAATGTTGGGAAATTTTCCAGCACAATTCAAGATGAAAGAGTTTCATCACACAATTTTCTTTAAACATGCATTCGCATTACTACCACAATCATGTATATTGTCAGCGTATAAAGGAGCGATGTTTCTAAATAACAGTACCAACAACAGCTGCAGTGTAGAACAAAACTTTAACCACCAGGACTTTAGACAAAAGTGTAGCTGAAGTTTAGGCACGAAAGTTACATGTAAATTAGGGAAAAGCTTTTAAAAATATTAAACCAAGACACACAGCAAATATCAGAAAAGGTAGACTTGGGACATCAATTCATTTAAAATCACTTAGCATTTGCTGTTCACTTAAATAAGTTCTTATAAGACAGTCCGCCACATAATTATAAAAATACAAACAAACCAACTGCACAAACAAGGGAAAAAAACCAAGCTTATTGGGGAAGTACCTTGTGCTAAGTCTGTGCCCACTGAGAGCACAGCTGTAGGTATTTGCTTTGGGCAGACAGCACTGAAACAGGACACGTTGCAAATCCTATCACAGACCCCAGCTCCACAGACTTCACATGGAGTAAGATAGGTATGAACGAGTTAACAGTCAAACTGTGAATACAACGAATAAACATTACAAGAATTAGATGATCTTGCTAGAGAAATGACTAAAAATTCTCAGAATATCAATGTGTTTTTCACCTCTTGCCTTACTATCATCTGGGGCAAGATACTTCTCTTGCTCTAAAAAAAAATCGGGGGGGGGGGGGGGGGAAAAAAAGGCAGGAATAGAAGCAAACAAAAAATTTTTTGTAAAAAAAAGGGCGCAGCCCAGATTGAAAAAAAAAAAAAAAAAAAAATAAAAAAAAAAAAGAGGGAAAAAAAAAAAAAAAAAGGCATAAAATAATTCTGAGAGGTTTCTGCCTCTGTCTGTGATTCGCAGGCGGCACACGCATCCCCACACCCATGCACAGCTTCCGCTGCACCTCACTTCCTTCTGCACTGAGGAACCAGTCACTCCTACTCACAGCCTGATGGAAAGGGACACGTTACCGGCACCAACCATCTTGGAAACCCATCAGACCCCCCTCCCCTCCTTCCACTGGATCTACTACCGGACCTCATGTCTGAGGATCAAAGCATTCCTGTAATTGAAAGCTCTCAAATTAAGCTGCACAATTCCCAGCAGGGAAGAAGAACAGAAGCTGCCTGCCACGCGCAAACGCCTTCCTAGCTGCAATTTGTTCAGTCAGGACATTAGACATCACCCAGAGACAGCATATTACAAATCATGCAGGCCTTGTAATAGGGTTATTAAAACAACATCTGCGTGGAGGATTCACCATCCTGCTCAGATCCACAGTCCAACTCAGCAGAGCCCTGCAAGCAACTGGGGTAGTCAGGAATCCTATCCCCACAACAGAGCATCATCATAAAACTTCCACAGAAACAAAACAGGAACCATCAGGAGTCAAACATGAAGTGAGCCGGGGACAGGAGGGACTGCTCTGGCCACAGTCTGTCAAACAGAGGAATGGCATCATCCTTCAGCTTTTGCATGCTACACTGTGAGAAGCAACATGCTGGTCCCCCACTGGCAGTTTGCGGCTCCCAGATCAATTTGCACCACCACCTCCCCAGCTCACACCAGGACACGACAAAGAGAGTCTACGTTCCCCTCCCGCTGCCTGACCCCACAAGTGCTCCCCTCGTCTGTCACTTCACAAAAAGGGAAGGAAATACCATTAACAGCAAACTTTATGCCAAGGATTTGCAACTGGTTGCAAGCTGACCTTGACCTCCACTGCTTCCTCATGCAAGACATACCCAGAAATGCATCAGAAAAATGTTATGTTCATTAACCTGAGCAAACTGATTCATTTGATCCTGCTCACCACAATGCAAATGTCATCAACACTCAGGGTGGTTCATTTGACTCCTAAGGAGACCTGGGCAGCCGGAGCTCTGAGAGGCATAGCAAAACTGGATATTCCTCCCAACTCTAATCTGCTACCATATACATATGGCACAAATGAACTATGGCTCTGCCCAGCACTGGAACATGCCAAGGAAGGAGCTACATTACCTCATCAGACGCAGGGGGCCGGCTGGCAGTGCCCACGATCTGGTGGTACAGCCCCGGCTCACCATTCCTCATGGTGCTCTGGCGGCTCCCCAGAGGGCTGGAAGTGAAGGGCTTTTTACACAGGAGATCACTCTGGCGAGAGTCTGTGGTGAGATAGACCTGGTGGTAGAAGTTGGGGGGCGTGAAGCCACCCCTCACGGCATCAATGTGGTTGAAGGGCCCTTGTGTCCTGTACAGGGTGCTCCTAGAGCTGTTGAAGAGCTCCTTTGACTGCCTCCACTTGTAGCACTTGAAGATGCCCACTGACAACATGGTGATGAAGAAAGCTGCTGACACCAAAATCACAGCCAGGATGAGATAAAAAGTCACATGTCTCCTGGGATCATTGGCAGGTGCCACATCAGCGAGGTCAGTAAGCACCTCCTTGACAATCTCAGCTACAGAGATGGAGACAGTGGCGCTGGCAGACAGCACAGGCTCTCCATGGTCTTTCAGCAGGATGACTAGAGTGTGCTGGGGAGCATCATCCTCCCGTAGATGGCGAGCCGTGAAGATCTCCCCACTGTGCAGACCAACAGTGAAGAGGCTGGGGTCAGTGGCCTGCAACAGGGTATAGGAGATCCAGGCATTGTACCCTGCATCTGCATCCACCGCCACCACCTTGGTGACCATGTGCCCAGCAGGAGTGCCTGGTGCCACCACATCAGTATAGGTGGCAGTGGTGTTAGGATGAGGGTACAGCACAGCTGGGGGATTGTCATTGAGATCAGTGACAAACACACTGACCGAGACGTTAGTGGCCAGAGGCGGAGTGCCGCCATCCTGGACCTGCACCATCATGCTGAACTCCACCTGGTCCTCATGGTCCAAGGAGGTGAGCAGGTAGAGGGTGCCATTCTCCCGGTTGATGGAGAAGAGGTGGCTTACAGTGGGGTCACTCTGCAAGAGGGTATAGGAGAGATGGGCATTGCGCCCAAGGTCTGGGTCTGTGGCGCTTACGTTGAGGATGGGGATGCCAGGTGTGTTGTTTTCCAGCACATACACATCATAGGAGTCCTGGGAAGACTTGGGCGCATTGTCATTGACATCTGACACCTGCACCAGGATCTCTTTTACCGCAGACAAGGGTGGTGAGCCCGAGTCCTTGGCTGTGATAGTGATGTTATACTCTGATGCCTTTTCCCGGTCCAGAGCTGCTTTTGTTTTCAATGTGTAGTAATTTTTGAGAGAGGAGCTGAGCATGAATGGGATCCCAGGAGAAATTATGCAGTTCACCAAGCCATTGTCATGGGAGTCCAAGTCTGTTACACTCAGCAGAGCTACAACCGTCCCTGGGGCTGCATCTTCAGGCACAGGGCTGTACACGGAAGTCACTGTCACCTCTGGAGCATGGTCGTTCACATCCACAACTTCCACCAGCACTTTGCAATGAGCCACACCAGGAACAACGCCCTTGTCTTTAGCCTGTAAGTAAATCTCGTACAGCTTCGTTTCCTCATAGTCCAGCTGTCCCTTGACTCTCAACTCCCCTGTGGTCGAGTCCAGAGCAAAGAGTTCCCGTACCTTGGCAGGTGTGTGGCTGCTGAAGGAATAGATGATGTCTCCGTTGGGGCCATCATCCAGATCGTATGCACTGATCTTGGCGACCAGGGTACCACTGGGTGTGTTCTCCCTCACACTTGCCTTGTAAGTCGACTGGTTGAAGACTGGAGCATTATCATTGGCATCCACAACATCGATGTGGATCTGCACGTGGGCCGACCGTGGTGGGCTGCCTCCATCCAGTGCAGTCAAAACCAGATGCAGCTCTCGTTGCTCCTCCCTGTCCAGCTCCTTCTCTAGCACCAGCTCTGCATACTTGCTGCCATCCACCCTGGTCTGCACATCGAGAGCAAAGTGCGGGTTGGCGCTGAGTTGATAGGTCTGCAAAGAGTTAATTCCCACATCGGCATCTTGCGCGCTCTCTAGCGGGAAGCGCGCTCCGGCCGCCACCGACTCGCTGATTTCCAGCCTCGCCTGGCTGCTGGGAAAAACCGGGTCGTTGTCATTGATGTCTTGGATCTCCACGGCGCCGCTGTACAGTTCCAGCGGGTTTTCCACCACGATCTCAAAGCTGAGGGAGCAGGGAGAGAGCGCTCCGCAGAGCTCTTCCCGGTCTATCCGCTCGCTCACCAGCAGCGCTCCGCTCGTCAGATCCACCCCGAAGTACTTTTTATTGCCGCCGGACACCACTCGCAGCCGGCGTCCCGGCAGCCGCCCGAGGTCCAGCGACAGGTCGGCTACCACGTTCCCCACAGCGGAGCCTCTCCGCGCCTCCTCGGGAATCGCATAGCGAATCGCGGCGGAAACCCAGTCGGAAACGCCGAACAAAAGCAAGAGGATCAGTACCTGCCCCGTCGTCACCCCGCGGCTCCTCACAGCAACGCCGTTCATCGCACAGGACGGTCGCGCTCTCCGCTTCGTGTCCCCCCCTCCCCCCGCCCCGGCTAGAAATCCTCAGCTCGCCCCGTCATGCCGCTGCCCAGCGCGCCCCGGGAAGCGGCGTCCGGCGGGGAGACGGGCGGGCATTGCTTTGCGGGCTCCGCGGTGACTCACTCCCTCCCAGGCTCTCTCTGAGACCTTCTGCTCCTCATCCCGGCTCCGAGCGGGGCCGGGCCGCCAGATCCCCCCCGCTCCATCATTGGTCGACAGCGGCACACAGAGTCGCGGCCAATAACTGCACGGAGTGTAGGGCAGCCGGGGCCCCGCTGCGGGGCGGCCGCTCGCTGAGCACCGCCGGGAGGGAGCGCGGCGGCTCCCGCCCCACAGCAGCAGGGCTCAAGCCGGTTCACCCTGAAGGCAGAACAATAGCCCTGCGAGAAACCCAGCTAAACAAGAACAAGTGGGCTGAGAGAGCGCTGACAGAGGCAGGATAGATCGGACACGGGGACCGCGTGTGCGGGCAGAAAGGTTTAAGAGTTGGCAGAAAGGAAGACGCCAAAAAGAGGCGATATGGAAACGAGGGCAGAGGTGTCCTCCTCGTTGGAAAGAGGCAGCGGGAGCAAGAAGGGGAATTGGAGCGGGACAGACAAGGGGTGGGGAGGGTCGACCAGGGCACGCCGGGGGAACACCTCCCCGGCAAGATTAGCCAGCTTCGAGTGTCCCTCGGGACCTTCAGAATGCTCGTCCTCCCACCCAAGTGCTTGCTCAGCCCTTCCCTGACATCCCACGGCGGCACGACGTCGTGCCCTGTGTGCCAGCGTCGCAAGCAAAACGACGCGGATTTCGTGCTGACGAGATAGGAGCAGTTCCTACGGCCGCAGCACAAAGTCACCCCACGGGGCAGTTCCTGCCGTAGGGTTCCCAGGAGCATCGCCCCTCCTGCTCCCGATCACCACCCCTGTCCCAGCAAGCATCTTTCCCCACAAATCGTAGAAAACCCGGGTTAATATGCCCTCCTGCACTCACCACTTTCCATCTTTCTCCCCGGTACCTGTTTCCACCGGACAAACGTAAGGAAATCGCGGTCTGCGATGTGCTGGTTCACCTGGTGAAGGAGCAGTTCCCGTTGCCGCACAGCATCAACCCGGCAGGTCACGGCACCGCTTAGACCACTGTACCGGTAGCGCCTGGGCGAGAAACAGCCAATTCGCAGGCTGCCTGCCTGTGTTTGGGGTTCTTGCTGTCAACAGCTCGTGATACTTCCGGGTTTTTTCCGACGTTTCGAGCGCCCTTAGGGATAAAACTATCGCTCTTTAGGCATTCGTTGTCCATCACCAGCGCAACAGCTCAGTTGTCATAGTGTAATGGGAAGGGGTCCAAAAGAGCGCCAAAAACGCTGTTAAAACCCGTCTGTGGCCGAGAAACATAGCGTCCAGGCGGTGCTTAGTGACATGATTTAGTGGTGGACCTGGCAACGCTGGGTTAATAGTTGGACTCGATGATCTTAAAGGTCTTTCCCAACCTAAATGATTCTATTATTCCCATAGCCGAGCCCGATAAGAAAGGAGCGATGATGTCTGGGAAATAAATTGGACTGGAAATCAGCTCGCACGCGTCCATTCGCTTAGCGAGAGAAACGACAAGGCTCTCCACACCCTGCAGAACTGGGTCAGGAACGTTGCAAACGTTCTGTTACCCTTCAGCGCGTTGTGGAAGGGATGGAAATCACCCGCACTAACGTGGGGGACACGAAACCAGCCAAAGCGACACGAACCTCGACTCTGACTACATATCCTCGCCCCACAGTCCTGTCAATTGTCATGAGCACACAGGATCCACCCAGGGACGCAGTATTCCTGAGCTTATATGAAGAGTCAATGGTACAAAACGAATCAGCAGTCTTTCCTCCCCACATGCTCAGCTATTTCCTTTCCTAACGAATAATCATTGCTAATTTAAGACTAATTAGCGCTACTTAGGATTCTTATCACCAGTCCACAGAATGTTGTAAAAATACAGGCTTCACACCGATAAAATTCCCACATTATTACTCATTTAGCGTTGTATTTTAATAGAATTTAATTTTGGAGCAATTTAAAGACTGATCCTTTACCTACCGCAGTTGCATCGTGCACGTAAGTACATGTTATGCCTCTGACCGTTTTGGAGAGCTTCTGTAACAGACCGTGTCTGCAGGCTCACAGTGCTGAGTGATTTCTTTCCTCATGCAACCCTATGCAACCAAGTATCAGTTACCTTTCTCTCTTACACATAATGTAACAGAAAGAAAATCCACAGTTCTCTTCGAGACAAATCTTGAAACAGTCCTCAGACACTTATTTTCTATTAAATAAGCTCTGAGTCCTTTGGGGTTTTTTTTCCCCCAGGCACTGGCCCATTTCTCGTCTTTCCTAAAATCTGTTTACTGAGCAGTTTCTCTGATGTGCATATCACAGTTCTTAGGGAGTTTGTTTTTCTTCATACGGGTGCACACACGACCCGTATTCGAAGTACATTGTCCATGTAGTCCCACCAGCAGTAGAACGGCTAAGCAATGGAGAGATGAATAAATACAACGAAGAGATCTCGGGAAAGGCATGGAAGACTGAACATTCCTATTACCCATATTTCTACTGATCTGCAGATACCACATCTCCCTCACTTGGATGGGGAACCTAAATATTGACGGCGACGGCTCGAAGCTTCTGAAAGCACCATTTGAAAGGGGAGGAGACGAAACCTGCGACGGATAAGGGGAAAGACACCTTTCCCCCGAAGTAGGAATTCCTTCGGGAGGGTTCAAGCTAAATCCCAGCCGGAGCTGCTCTCTCCGGTGTTACTTCCGACTCTGCCGGGACTCCAGAGGAGCCGACGACAGCCGTGGACGCAAAGCATTTTCTGCTCAGCTCCGAGTTCGCATTTACACTGGGTCACCAGCCGCAGCTCCAGAGATGGAAGTGAAATGTTAAGGCATAAGATCTTCCTTTTGAAGGATTCAGAGTATAAAAAGAACCAAAATGGAAGGGAAAACAGAGAACAGAAAACGGAGTTGCTGTTCTCACTGAGTGAACAGGTCGGAATAGACCACACTTCGTTATCACGGGAAAGCTCTGAAATGCGGCAGAAACAATAAATAAAGCAGTTATTAGAACAAGAAGTCACCTTTGTTTCGGAACACTTTGCCCTCGCCCCGCCCGTATCCACCTCACCACCCCAGCTAGGAGAAACTCGCCCCTGGAGTAGGACAGACAGACAGAAGGACTGACAACATAGCGTCGCTCCTCAGCGCTCAACCGACAATTCGCGGATGAGAGTGGGCAGATCAAATGGAAAAATGAAGATCACAGACATACCTCGACACACCCCAACGACCCCGAGCCATTGAGCCGTACCCCGGGGAGGCGACACTGAGCTCGGCGCTCAATGAACCCTGACGGCATAAAAAGGAAAGGAGAGCACTCACAAAAGTCCGCAGAGAGGGTACCCCAGGACAGAAGCTCACCTGTGCTGAGCTCCCGGGGCTAGGAGGGTCCTTCCCGGAGTGAGTGCTTGAGCCGAGTTCACTGGACAGAAGACAGTCAGACAGCGCTGCCGTCCCTGGTCTCAGAAATGTGAAGTCCTTCTGGCCCGACTCGGAGGAAAAACACACCTCGTAGGAGTAGGGAAAGGGCAGTGTGCTGTTGTAGTAGTTGTACGGTGCTTTTGAGCCCAGGCTGGAATACAGTTCCTTATCAGAAGTTATAAAAACGGGAGGACTCTTAGAACGTCGGCATTTAAAGAACAATGTCAAAAGGACTGTCAAAAGAAATAACAAGGACACGACAGAGACCGCGGCTACAAGAATGACGTTGAGATCGGACGTCAGCTGAGACACAGCGTCTCTGTCGCTCAGCTCCGGCAGCGCCTCCTGCAAGCTCTCGGCCAGCACCACGTGCAGCGTGGCCGTGGCCGACAGCGCCGGCTGCCCGTGGTCCTTCACCACGGCCACCAGCCGCTGCTTCGCCGCGTCCCTCTCCGACACGGCCCGCGCCGTCCGCACC
>JANIJG010009541.1:34992-53393 GCA_024611175.1 Megaceryle torquata | reverse complement strand
AGAAAGAGAAGGAAAAAACAGAAGGAAAAAAAGAGAAGAAGAGAAAAAAAGAAAGGGAAAAAGAGAAAAGGGAAGGGAAGGGAAGGGAAGGAAAAGGAAAGGAAAATGATATGAAAGGAAAGGAAAAAAAAAAGGAAAGGAGAAAGGAAAGATGGAAGGAAAATTAATATATCATAGTACCAGTAGTTGTAACCACAGCAATATCACAGTCATTCACCGCAACATGTCTAAACAATCATAAATGTTTTATGCACCCTAAAATGCCATGTACAAGGGATATGGCATCCCACTGAGGTTAATGAATGAATGAGGTGCCCTTGAAGGTTAATTTGCACAAACAAAAGGTCAAGGGACATCTTCAAAACAAAATATTGATTAAAGCAAGTTAAATGTTTTGACTTGAAGAGACATGAAGGATTAAAAAGCAAAATAAAGCAGTATGGATAAGAAAGGAACAGGAAAGAAAAAACACCACCCCCAGACACAAAGGAAATGGTAGAAAACATATCTGAATCAGCTAGTCATCTGCTAACAAGCTGTAAAGATTTCCAATGACAAGTTGTCACATTAGTTTAGTGAAACTGAAGCAGCACTTATCCCTTTTCCTGTGCTTAATCTCTCAGTGAGCTGCACAGAAACATGCTACCACGTTTAATAGGATTAGTTTAGTTCACTTTCTCCTCTCTAGAGGTTGTGAGGTTTTTTGTTGTTTTGTTGTTGGTTTGGTTTGGTTTTGATTTTTTTATTATTATTATTATCTTTTAACAATTCTATTTCTGGGTTCTTGAATTAAATTGCACTCTGCTGAACCACACAGGTTGCATTCACTCTCCAGGTTAAAGGCATTTTCTTTCAAAGGTTTCCTTTTGGAAAGGAGGAGCCAGGGCAAAAGAAAGCAAGGAAAGGCTCTAAATTTAGTAATTACACACATCATGCACCCAGTTCTCTTTTCTCACGCACACTGATGATGCTTTATTGATATCAGCATCATATCAGCATAAGCATAACTCACATCAGGAGAAGTGAGAGAAGAATCAGGCCTTTGTGGTCGCAGGATGTTTTTATGCAGAGGAGTACTTGGACCTCTCCCACCCCTGAAAAAAGAAAAAGGGGGGGAAAAAAAAAAAAGACAGAAAAAAGAAGAAAAAAAGAAACTGTGCATTCGCAGCACCATTCCCTCATTTAGTTGGAACAGACACAGCAAGGAAATGATCAAAGAAAAGGCAGTTTCAACAATATACCCCTGTCACTTCCAATTTTGTTGTCAGACTCTAAAGGGACATGGGCACATTGCGAAAGTTTTCATAAGTTTCTTGAATCTGAGTTGGGTTTTTGGTGGTTGTTGTGGTGGTGGTGGTAGTGGTGTTTTTTTGCACTTAAAGAAAAAAAATGCAAGCACAGGAAGCTGTCAGCTTGCAGCAAACCTTTTCTCTTCAGAGGCACCAAAATTTGAAGGAGGATTTATTTCTGATGGGACAAACCTTGAAGTTGAACATAGACCTGACAACCCCCATATCTGCAGGAAATGTAGAATTTGGATCTGAAGTTTGTTACACACACTGTTAGGCAGATGGCCAGAAGAAAACCCAAAAGTGTGAGCGCATCCAGGCTTTGAATTCAAACTTTGTGAACATTGACTTTTTTGTTGTTGTTGTTGTTTGGATCCAAAACAGTCATAATACAGAAAATAAACATTGTGACTACCTTATAGTCTATTCATGACCAATAAAAGGACCTGGTGACTACCTTATGATCTATTAATTACCAGGAAAAGGACTTCTACAGGTGTCTGAAGACAGACTGAAATCTATGACCTAGCAGAGAACACACTTGCAGTCGGTCAGGGGACTGGGGACAGCGAGGAACAGAAACACCCACCCACAGTGACAAGAAGCTGCCCAACCACTGCCTAAGCCACCAGGCCCTCAAGAAGGCACCAGAGACAACTATGCTCACTACAAATCCTGAACATGAACAAGTGTCACAAGGGTCACCAGGGCTACTTTGAGGGATTAAATTATGGAGGAAGAAGAGGTTCTCCTCCACCTCTAAAATTTGGGTGATGTTTGGGGTATTACTTTTGCTCCTGAGCTTTGAAATGCATCAACCTGCATTTCTTAAGAGGCTGCTTATCCTCCAAGATTAAAAAGAGAAAGGATCTGGAGCACTCAGTTCCTGAGACAGTGGATGACTGGAAAGCATACATTCCATTCCAGTTAGTGTTACTGGTGTGGCAGGTCATAAGGCTGGTGTGTTTAGACTCTAAAAAGTTGCAAGATGTGGCACTGGCAAAAAGTAACCTGCAAGCAGCTACAGAAGTGAGGCAGTGGGTCTGGATGGCAGGTGGAAGCCTGCACACACGGTACCCATGACTAGTGCCAGGCTGGCTGTCACTACTCTGCCGTGTGACCTTGGGGACATCACTCCTAGTGCCTCAGTTTGTCGTTTGGGTAAAAAAACAGTAGCTGAGGTTAAGTTGAGACCCGGTGGTGACAAGCTCAGTGTCAGAGGCAGCTATTTATTTATTTGTTTGCACAATTCGACTTCACCTCTATGTATATGCCGATGTCCTTTAAAAGGAAATAAAAAAAAAAAAGGGGGAAAGAATTCAAGAGAGTCATTCACCCGCCAAATTTAGCCTATCTCCCCCCGCGTCCAGGCACACTTCTGCACCCTTGTTCCGCAGCCCCTGCAGCACTTACAGCTACAACGGGAGGCCGAACGTGTCACCGCGGCAAGCCGAGCCCCGCAAGAACAAGCACGGAGTGAGCCCTCCCGCCAAGGCCGGGCCGTGCCAGCCGTGCCCGCCTCTTCGCGCCCGCGGAGCGCAGCGCAGCGCTGGCCGCCGCCGGGGCTGCTCGCCGTCCGCCCCTGCCCCGTCGCTCCCCGGCGGCAGAGGTCCCGGCGCCCCTAATTCTGAAGGTGTCACGTTAACTCCCGGCGAAGCCGTCCCGGCGGGCAGAGGCTCCCACGGGCCAGGAGGGCACGAACGGGCACCGGGCACCGCTCCGGGCCTCCCGTTGCTCCGGCTGGGGGACGAAATCGGTAGCAACGGATCGCCCTGGGACGCGCCCCGTTTCACCGGGGATTTGCGGTCACCCACGGCGCTGATGTGGCTGGAATCGGACCCGGGACGGGTTTCGGACCCGAGCATGGCTTGAGAGGGCTCCCGGCTGTACGGGGCTGCCCATCTCGGCGAGAAGGGGGGCTTTCCCACTGCCGCGGAAGCCGGGGATTGTAGCAAATAAGGCAGCCCCCCAGCCCCTCGCCCTGCACTACGGCGGCCGGATCGGGTTGAAGTCGCTTGACGCCTGCCGCTGTGTGCGTCCCGACGTGCCAGTCGCTGGAGGCGGCCTCGCAAGGCTTCGCCTCCCGCACCAATGTCGGCCTCTAGGGCGGGTGTTACCGGCTGTATCTCCTGGTGACCCACCGGCCGGGGCAGTGGCAAGGAGATTTATTTGTTTTTAACTCGGGAGCAGCTTTCCAGCGACAGCTCCGGCAGCGCAACGATGCCGCTTCGGCCGGTCCCAGGCAATTTCTTAGGAGAGCCGCGGCGGGTGGTTTGTCCCGTTACCTACCCACTCACATTAGTGACCCCGATCCCCGCCCAGGAGGCAGAGCGGAGCCGCCAAACAGCCCCGACGCGACGGCCAGCCCGATCCTGCCGGTGGGCAGCGGGGAGAGGAGCCGCATCCGGGAGCCGGGCATTTCGCCCCGCGGGCAGGGCAGGCCCCCGAGGGTGGGTTTAATGCCCGGGCCGCTCGCAAACTTCACCCGCGAAGGGTAGCCCTCGCAGCGTGTTCCGCCGAGGGGCTTCCGCTTACGGCCAAACCCGTGGGGCTGGGTGCCGCGGCTCCACTCTAGTGAGAAAGATACTTAAGTGGATGGGGGGGTGAAGGAGGGGAGCGGCTCCCCTCGTCCACAGCAGCACGACAGGCAGGAGGCAAGGCGCGGCCCGGCCCTTCGTCGCTGGCACAGAGCTGCGGTGCAAGTTTTGGCAAGGGTCGACCGCGCCAGCCCTGACTGCCCTTTTCCCGTCTGGGCTCTCCCCTCCACTTGGGTCTTCCTCAGCCGCCGGCCCGGAGGGCGGACACGGACGGCCCCGGCGAGGCAGCGCCGTCCTTACCTGCTGCCGAGCGCCCTGCAGCGCTCCGCTGCCGTCTGTCCCTCCAGCAGGACGTTATTCCCTCTCCTCAGTTTATTCCCTGCCGCCTACTAAAGCTGTTTTCCTACGGTAAACCTCGCCGTTCCTCCGGCAGAGGCCGGGCGACCCTCCGCGGCAATCGGGACGGGGGTGCGGGCGCTCCTTGTCCCACGCCGCGGAAATCCGCCCTCACGGCGGGACAAAGCGCACCCGGCAAGCTTTGGCTCCGGATTGCAGTCCGGAGCCGCTGGGAAGATCCTCTTTCGTTGCCCCCTCACACCCCTCCCCCGAAAAAAATTCCCAAAGCTTTCCCGACGGAGCCGAAGCTTTCCCGACGGAGCCGGCCAGTAGCAGACTGTGATGAGCAGGGGATGGGTTTAAGCTGACCGAAAGTTGGGGCGCGCTGTTCAGCGTGCCACAGCGAATACTCGGGTTTCGGCACTGCCGGTTATTCCCCGTGCCGCAACCTGATGCTCGTTTTCGTGTTTATTTTCTGTCCTCGCACGTGGAAAGCGACCGGCGCGGCTCCCGCCGACAGCCCGGCGGTGTGCGGCAGAGCCTCTTGCTCTGCACACCGGCGAGGGACGTCGGGCACGGGGGGAGGGCGGCCACAGACCCTTTTTAAAGTTTGTGACCTGCGTGCGGAACAGCGCCAGCGAGCGAGGTTTTACTCCATCGCCCCGATGCCTAACGCGTGAAAAACGCCCACCCCGGGGCTGCAGCCTCCGTGCACCACTCACTCCCCTGAGAAAGCCTTCCCGCGTGGAAAACTTTCCCACGTGGAAAACTTTCCTTAATGGGGCATCCCCCGCGGGGATGTCTTTCCTAAAGTTTCTCTTCCCCCTCCCACGCGGGGCAGCTTTTGTCTGTGCGCGGTGGGCGAGCGGCGGACAAAAGCCGGCCCGCTTGCCGGGGGGGTGGGGGGGGATCGCCCCGTCGGACCGCGGCTGCCGGTGCTCCCGCCTCATGTCCGTCCGTCCGCCCCCCACGCAGGTGCGCGGTCGCCGCCACCTTCCCGCGGGGGCGGGGCGGTCCCTCCTCTCCCCCCTTCGCCCCCCTCGCTCTCCCCTCTCCTCTCTCCCCGCTCCTGCCAAGTTCTCCCCGTCCCCCCCGTCCGTCCTAAGGAGCCTCCCGATTGGGCGCCGGGCCGGGCTCACGTCACTCCGAGCGTGACGTCTAGTCTTCCTGTTTCCTTCAGCTGTGTCTTAAAGTAAATCTTGTGGCGGTGCGGAGCGCTCGCTCGGCTCGGCCAGCCCAGCCCAGCCCAGCCCTGCCCCGCCGCCCGCCCCCGCGCCGCTCCGCTCCCGCTCCGCGCCCGCAGCCCCGCGGCCGCTGCCCGCCCGCACTCGCCCTCCCTCGCCCCGATTATCATATTCATCAGCGGCGGGGCTCGCCGGCTGCGCGCGCGTGTCCGTCTGTCCGTGCGCGCGTGTGTGTGCGTGTGCGGGGCGCGTGTGGTGTGTGCATGTGCGTGTGCGTGTCTCCCGTCCTCTCCTTCCACCGGCAAAAAAACCCAGAGGCTCAGTTTCGTCGCCTTTGCACGGAGTAAGTACCCGCGCCCCCTCCGTCCCTCCACTCTTTCTGCTTTTTCGGCCTTTTCGGGTCCTTTTTTATTAATTATTATTTATTTGGGTTCTTCTTCTTTTTTTTTTTTTTTTTTTTTTTTAATTCGCACTTGCTTGGGCTGCTTTAAATGGTTTGGGGCGGAGAATGGGGGGACGGGAATTAAATCCCCAGCAAAATACTGATCACCGTTATCAAACCTGTGCTTCTTTTTCCAAGGGGAGGTGGGAGGGCAAAATTGCAATGACTTTATTAGCTGAGTAGTTTTAATTCCCCAGTAGGTAGAGCGGTAAGGATTTGTAAACGTCGAGCCCGATGGAGCGCTCACCGTAGCCTGCCCAGGGCTGAAGAGTAAGTGACCTGCTCGTTGTTAGGTGATCCTCCTCCCCCCACCTCCCCCCTCGCCCTCCCCGCCCCGTCCCCTCCGCTGTCTCGCTGCCACCTTTTGTGGACCGGTCTTTATTTTATTTCGTGGGTTGGAGGGCAGTTTCGCGGGGTCGGAAAACGCAGCGAGTATTTGGCTTTTTTGTTGTTCCGATCTTCCTCCTCCCCCCGTCCCCGCCGAAGTTCCCCATCCCCTGCTTTAAACTCCTGCTCCGGTCCTCTGAGCCTCCTCTTTGTCTTGTTTATTATCGCTGCCTTTCTTTTTGTCTCTTTCAATTTGCTTGTCATTTGCATGGCGCTAGTTCTCCTTTTTAACCCAAACCGGGAAGGGCAGGGACTTTTTATTCTTATTCGTCTTGTCCTTGCAATTACTTTTTCATTTCCAAGGGTGGGACGAGCTGCGAATTGTGAAAATGTATAGAAAATGGGATTTGAGTGGTAGGTAGCGAGCACATGAGAAGCGATCAAATGCAAGTCGCGGGATAAGAGCCTTGATCTGGGGAAAGATTAGGATTATTGCTACTTTCTGTTTGTTTGGTTGTTGTTTGTTTTCTCTTCGGGGAGGATTTAATTTTTTCTTAGCCTTTGATGGAGATCTTTCTTGGCTTTTTTGATTTTCTGTTTATCGGCTGAGTGACCCGGAGCACTTTGCCATGTGTTCAAAGGGAGTTAAAGCGCGGGAGGGAAGCGTGCTGGGGAGCGTGGGGCCTGCGCGGAAGGGGCGCGCAGGGCTGTATTTGGGGTGAACGGCCCGGGATGGGTGGGTGGGGCGGCGGCACCGAAAATGCGGGGCCCGACAGGATAGAGCTGCCCGACGGGAAGCCGGAGCACGGGTCCCCGGCACCGTGGCGGGGCGGCAGCGGTCGGGGCAGGGCAGAGCCGCCGGGGGCAGGTGCGCGGGCGCGGGCAGGTGCGCGCTCCTGCGCGCAGGGGTTGGGGGGCAGGTGCGGAGCGGGGCGGGGCGGGTGCGGAGCGGGGCGCGAGGTGTCCCGGCCGCTTCTTCCCGGTGCCGCTGGGACGTGTGGCGGTGGCGGGGAGAACCGGGGCAGCGGCGTTCAGCCGTGGGAAGAGGGTCGATAAATCAGTGTCCACGGCCGGTCTCTGCGCCCCAAAGGCACGTCCGAGGTGGGACGGAGCTTTCGGAGCAGTCAGTGTCACGTACATGTGCCCTGTCTGCGGAAATAACAGATACGGAGGATATTAACTTAATATCTTTGACAAAGTAGGAGATGTCAATCACAGCTGGCACGGGAAACGGCTGCAGACTAGAGGTGCCCTTGACTGTCAGGCAAAAGTTGCCTCGGTGAGGGTTTGGGAGCCCACTAGTTTCCCACAGGTCCTGAGTGCTTGCAGCAAATGCTGTGGTGTTTATGGCTGTGGGGTGAGTGTTGCCCCAAAACCCCCACCCAGGTCTGGCAACAGATGGGGGGCACATGTAAGCACATCCAGGGCCATTGCTTGGTGGTGTAAAGATCTGGTGTTGTCTAATTCAGGGTACAGAAACACATTCGTGTCACCGCAAGGTGTAAAAGCTGAGATTATTTGTCACTTCCATCATCTGTAGAGGTTTGGCAGTATGCAAGGATGAATTATACAGAGGCAGTTTCCTTACCCATAGATTTGCATGTGGCACATACCCTTTTTGTCTTCTTCTCGCAGTTTTTCTGTGAGTTGCCATCAATCACACAAAGTTTATGACCACTGCAGCTCATTTTGCATTTATTTTATCGGCTTTTTGTCCAGAGCTTACCTTTAACAGCAGTATCACATACTGTGAAGTGTTTATTAATACTCAGGGGTAGACAGAGTATCAATGTTTCATGAGTTGATCTGAGATAAAAAGTACAATATACTTTTTGCTAACAGCTTGCTATCAAATTATTCTGTAAAGTATCTTAACACTCACTGAACGGCACTGTCAGTATATACAGTTAACTCTCCTGCCAGGCCTCTCAGTTTATATGACTTATCTTTTTTTTTTTTTTTTTTTTTTTATGATTGGTTAATAAATTAAGATAGTCCTACGAACGGACACAGTTTGAAATTGGAGTTTAATTTGATTCAGGGCAGAATTGTAAATACTGCAATTTGCAGTCTCTAAATAATGATTTATTCTGTCTCAAAGAGCAGCCTAACTGCTAGATTAACTAATTCAATGATTGTGATTTAACGACATCGTGTAGCATGAAAAAAAATATCTTGGAAAACTTGGGCTGAGTTCGTAGTAGGAATCTTGTGAACGTTTCAGTATATTATCTCTGCACAGAGACCATGTGAGCTATTTTCTTCATGATCAGTGAAATAACAGGGACCAAACTAGCTTGAGAGGAAGAAAATGTTTTCAATTTTCTACCTTGAGCAGCTCGATTTCTTTTTCTCCTTCAAATAATCTGTTTCCTCAAGCAGTGCCGAGCACGGTTACGTGATGCTCCTTCATCTCCCCAAAATAAAGGCCTGAACTAATGAGATGCCGAATCCCTCCTGTTAGTGAGCTCTGTCAGTTCCCCCCATAGTTGATGAGAATTGCGGATGTTTGGCATTCACGGGAATTGCTGAATACCTTGCTGGATTGGGCCCTGTGTATTTTACCAGGTTTGTAAAACAAGGGTTGCTTTTTTCTTTAAGGCTAAAGAACAGGTAGTATAATTTGAAGTAAATCAGGCTCTAATTTTTACTTTTTCTTATGGAGAAATCCTAATAAAGTAGTTGTTACTGTACAAGTAGTTCCTTATCATTTCTGCCTTGTTTCAAATTCTTTGATTAGACATCTCAGCCAAGGGGGTTAGATAACCCTTTCTCCCAAGAAAACTTGTGTCAGAGCTGTACGAAAAGGTAGTACTTTCTCATTAGTGGCTGACGTTATTTTAGCACTGACCAGATCTATGGTGAATAGATGTCATCTGTTCTTCGGATTTCAGCTGTGGTTTTGTGTGTGAAATGCTGTTGACTGGAATAATTTTCATCCTGCGCTTCCTGGCTGATTCTGGCAAAGCCATACCCTGTGAAGCGCTTTAGAGTGAAAGATCTAAATATTTCTATTAGCAGAAGCGTGTTAAATTTCTTGTGTGTGGTATTGGCATAATGGGCTGACATGAAACAGGCAGACGCTGGACCAAAGAAAGTAGTCGGCTTGTGAAAAGACAGGAATTATTTCAGCTCTATAAACTGGTATCTCCTTGAATTCATCCATGAATATTCGTCAAGTTTTGCACTTTGCTGCTGTGTATTTAATGGCCGTTTAGGTCAGGCTAGGGTCCTGCAGAGTGGCTGAGGAGGGTGAGTTTGGACTTGTGTCTCCTTTTCATCTCCTAGGTGTGTGAATTAATCTAGGATGAAATAATCGGTATCTTTGTAGATCAAGATGAGTTAACGAAATTGATTACAGAAATTGACATATTTGCAATGAGTTTGCTTAAATACCTGACACCATATTCCTTTCTAAAGACGTTCTGGCTGAAGGTTTGGTAACAGTAACTCTTGGATACCTAAAAATTAATCTGTTTCCAGTTAAAATGTTAATGCATATCAAATGGATATGAAATAAACCTGTATCTGTAGCTGCTGTACTGTTAAGACGTTATTCACAGCTACATTGTAATCATATCTCCTTAAACAAAACTTCTGAAAGTAAATTTGTAAATATAACGCTGCAAGCTATGTTTATGGATGGACTTAGAAAGTGCTGAGGCCCTTGGTATGATTTTTAACTACATGGGTATGGAAAATGTTCAGACTTTGAGAAAGCCGCATCCTGCGAGTTGAGGATTGAGTTATGGAGGGTAAATTTAACATAAACTGCACTTGGCATGCAAGGAGTATCAAAAGTGACAAGTAAAGCAAATTTAACCTTCACAAATGTAAAACTCTGTAACTTGGAAAGAAATGGTGCTTCTGAAGATTTCTACATAGATTTTGACAACCTAAACTCTCTTTCTAGCTATCTATTTCTGGATAGCTGTACAGAGACATTAGATGTATGAAATGTATGGTTTGAGACAATGTGCAGCCAAAGCACTGGTACTACGAATAGGGCCCAAACTTCCTTCCCCCCGTCCACCAGGAGTTCCCTATTTATCCAGTTCTAATCTAATTGGTATCAAAGTCTGCCTTCATGTCTGGGATTTTGCATCCCGCTGTATATGGCATTCCCCTTCCCGAGGTGTGAAGTGGTTTTGGTCCTCGGAGACCAAAATATTAACTGCCTGTTCAGTGCTCATTCTGTTTTGTCAGGCTAAAGTAGAACTATTTCTCCTATTTAAGCTGAAAGGCACGTAAGCCTTAAAGCTGGCAGTCTGTAGGCTTGGGATAACACCAGGGCAAATGGGAGACATTGCTTAATACCCAGGTTAAGTGTACGATAACTCTGATGCTTTCAGCTTCCAGCGAGGGAAGGAGGGGGCATCGCTCTGGAGCACCTCCTGCCGCATGTTTGTGGTGGCAGGAATGGACAGGCGAGCAGCTGCTGGTACGGGGGCTCGGGGAGAGGAAAATGGACACTGGGGAGGAAGGATGCATGGCAATGACCTTCCAACCTGGTGCAGGACAGCCTATTTCCTGAGCTGCTGACTCAAGGGTACAGCAAGCCCTCCCCATGCGTGTCCTTGGTTGGGATTGGGCAACAGAGAGGGAAACAGTGGTCAGGCACCTCAAATTTGCTGGGAAGTGTGCAAAACTTAAAACCTGACATAAGGTTTTTGGTGTGAGTCTGGGAACTTATTGCTGGATCTCAATCAAGCAGAGCTTGACTACGGAAAAGGAAGGAAAAGCATGAAGGTTTTCGGTGTTGGTCTTTTTTTTTTTTACTATTGGCAAGTATTATATGTATGGAGAATGCCTTTAGAATATCTTACGTGCAGTAAGCAAGAGTTCTTTTGGTTATCTTGCAATTAGTTTATATCGCTTTCAAACGAATGCTACTAGACTGAAAGGTCAACCTTGACTCTGGTTTATTCTGTGCCAGTATTGCCTGCTTAAAATCTGGTGGTGGTCGCCCCTTTTTGCCCTCTGAGGGCTTGGCCGCTTATTTATGAAAACAAGCCTTCTGAAATCCCAACTCCTCATATTTTTTATTAGATGGAGACCTAATTGTGAGAGCCTGATTCTGCCCCCTGAAAAACTTCATTTGCATTGATTGAGAGAAAGCAGGAGATGGTCTTCTATGACACATACTGTGAAGCAGGGCCTGATCCTACCACTTGCACATAACAGGATTTTGGTATCCCTGGACTCCAGGAGAGTTGTCTACAGGGTGGGATGCTACCTGGTGTGCAGGTGGTAGAGCTGGACCACTACAACAGAACTCCTTGTTATTTTCTTATTATTCTGAGGGAGTCAAACTTCACTTGCTTAATGTGCTTCTTAGTAAGGAGTGATCTCTGAAGACAGTGACCTGATAACTGTAATGCTCTGGATTTCCCATCTGAATTCATGACACTTTTTTTGTTATTTATTAAAAAAAACAACCAACCAACCAAACAAAAAAACCCACAAAACCAAACAAACAAAAAACCCAATCATTCCTTGCTTTCCTGTATGCAAGGACCCAGTAATGTAAACAAACATCATGTCCCTAGCATAACTGTGTCTCACACCAAATCTCTGAAAATTCTTTTAGTACATTCAGAATACGTGGGCAAAGGCTGCAGAATAAAAAAAATGTTTCTAAGAATTATAAGCTTTTTTTTTTTCCAATCTTGGTTGCAAACTAAGCATTGACTACTGTCTTGATTTCACAGATTATTTCATGCTGAAATTATGCCTATTTGCATGGGTAGTCATTCTTTAAAACTAGCCACAGATGCAGTCCTAGGGAGCACGTAGATGTTTTTACAGGTGAACCGAAAGAGATGGGAGCAATTCCAAAAAGTCTGCATGCTGCCTTTGGCAATATACCCTGTTATTGTGAAGATTGTGCTCTGTTAAGCAAATGTAAAGTTGAATATTAGATAAGCGTCGCATGAAAAATATTTTAATTTTCCTCAGTGTTAAATTTTAAGAAACAGGAAAGAGTGTCTAGTGCTTTATGTGCAATGTGAGTTTAGCATCACTAGTTAATAAGTCACAAATTATGTCAAGAGCCTTTTACAAAATGCAAGGAAGTGTGTTATCTTTTTATGCTGTGTTCCTGGGAAACAATGAGAGTTCATATAAAGAGAAGGTATCTTCCTTTCTCACGCAGCTGATTGATGTTATTTCTTTCATCTTTCCATATTTTTTTTTCATCTTTTCTGCATGTCACAGGAAATAAGATTCTGTGTATTCAAAATATAACATGTAAGAAGGGCTTCACTGGGCATTTGAGATACTGGGTTTGGAGATTTTTCTGAAGCAGAGAGATGTGACACTGAACATGCCTCCTTCTGCTATGCAAAAAATTTAACATCATGCATTTTAGTGTATGAAATGCAGAATCTTCAGCCTTTGGTAGCAGGGCTTGCTTGGAGAATGTAAGTTAAGAAAAAGGAAGGAATGTATGGGGAATTCAAAGCACTGTTGTGGCTAGTCACTGCTACATACAAGGATGTGTTAACGTACTACATTTTGGCCTTTATTTGATCATATCTCTGTAAATATTATAATCCCAACCATAAAATATTTGAATGCATTTTTACTTTGCCGAATAAATGTTTTCCTAATGATTTAAGAGACAGTTGTGGTTTGGTTTTGTTTTTTTTTTTTTTTTCCCCAGGGTAAGCCTAAATTGTCTATGGTTTCTTTGCCTTTCACATACATATATACTATCCTACCTACAATTACGTGAAAGTTGTTGTTTTGACCTTCGAATGTTTATTTACCAGTTTTATCTCTCTTTGAAAAAAACCCCTACAATTACGGTTTTTTTACATTTCAATTGATTTTTTTTATCCAAATTTTATACAATTTCTTGTGTTAACAATAAATCTTAAATAAGGAGTACTTTCATCTTCTTTTGTAACATGTATCTCAATGCCCTAAATTTAATCAATTGGTTGTCAGAGGCTGTGTTCTTCTAATCTACTCTTTCTTCTGAAGATAAACAGTATCATTTTAGGCATTTGTGCAAGAGAATCATATTACTGGTGCTTAAGCAGTTTTTGCTTTTTTAAATCTTAATCCATCTTAAACCAGTGGAGCAGAAATATTTAAAAATGTTTCATTTCAAGCAGAGTGCATAATAAATTGCAATAATTGTAATGTGCCATAAATCCCAGAGCCTATGCATTTTGCATTTTATTCAGGATTGAGGTCAGGAAATTTGGAGAAATTTAAAGAAAATGATTCATCAGTCCTTTTGTTCTGTTGGCCAGGGTCCCAGGATTCTTGAGCTGAGCCCAGCTGACAAGCTTTTGAAGATGGCACAATAACAGTCCAGTGATGCCTGACCATGACAGCACAGCCCTCTTAAGCAGGCAAACCAAGAGAAGAAGAGTTGACATTGGAGTGAAAAGGACGGTAGGGACAGCATCTGCATTTTTTGCAAAGGCAAGAGCAACATTTTTTAGTGCCATGAATCCCCAAGGTTCAGAGCAGGATGTTGAGTATTCAGTGGTGCAGCATGCAGATGGGGAAAAGTCAAATGTACTCCGCAAGCTGCTGAAGAGGGCGAACTCATATGAAGATGCCATGATGCCTTTTCCAGGAGCAACCATAATTTCCCAGCTGTTGAAAAATAACATGAACAAAAATGGTGGCACAGAGCCCAGTTTCCAAGCCAGCGGTCTCTCTAGTACAGGCTCAGAAGTACATCAGGAGGATGTATGCAGCAACTCTTCAAGAGACAGCCCCCAGGAGTGTCTTTCCCCTTTTGGCAGGCCGACTATGAGCCAGTTTGATGTGGATCGGTTATGTGACGAGCACCTGAGAGCTAAACGCGCCCGGGTTGAGAATATAATTCGGGGTATGAGCCATTCCCCAAGCGTGGCATTAAGGGGCAATGAAAATGAAAGAGAAATAGCTCCGCAGTCTGTGAGTCCCCGAGAAAGTTACAGAGAAAACAAACGCAAGCAAAAGCTGCCACAGCAGCAGCAGCAGAGTTTCCAGCAGCTGGTTTCAGCGAGGAAGGAGCAGAAGCGAGAGGAGCGCAGACAGCTGAAGCAGCAGCTGGAGGACATGCAGAAGCAGCTGCGCCAGCTGCAGGAGAAGTTCTATCAGATCTACGACAGCACTGACTCCGAAAACGATGAAGATGGCAACCTGTCCGAAGACAGCATGCACTCCGAAACCATGGATGCCAGGGCTGGCGACTCTGTCAGTAGGTCGGACAACGAGATGTGCGAGCTGGACCCAGGGCAGTTCATTGACCGGGCACGGGCCCTCATCCGGGAGCAGGAGATTGCAGAGAACAAGCCGAAAAGAGAAGGTCCCAAGGAGAAGGAGCAAGGGCCAAACGCCTTTCACCCTGAAGGAAAACACTTGGCCGAGACGCTGAAGCAGGAGCTCAACACGGCCATGTCACAAGTTGTGGACACAGTGGTCAAGGTTTTCTCGTCCAAGCCCTCCCGCCAGCTTCCTCAGGTCTTCCCGCCTCTCCAGATCCCGCAGGCAAGGTTTGCTGTCAATGGGGAGAACCACAACTTCCACACGGCCAACCAGCGCCTGCAGTGCTTTGGGGACGTCATCATTCCCAACCCCCTTGACACTTTTGGTAGTGTCCCCATGCCCAGTGCCACCGACCAAACCGAGGCGCTCCCCCTTGTAGTCCGCAAAAACTCCTCTGACCAATCTGCCTCGGCCCCACCGGCTGGTGGCCACCACGCCTCCCTGCACCAGTCCCCACTCTCGGCCACCGCCGGCTTCTCCACCTCCTCCTTCCGCCATCCCTTCCCGCTGCCCCTCATGGCCTACCCCTTCCAGAGCCCCCTGGGCGCCCCGTCAGCCTCCTTCCCAGGGAAAGAGCGTGCCTCCCCCGAATCCCTCGACCTGACCCGGGAGACCACCAGCCTGAGGACCAAGATGTCGTCACACCACATGAACCACCACCCCTGCTCTCCAGCCCACCCCCCCAGTGCCGCTGAGGGCCTCTCCTTGTCCCTCATAAAGTCTGAGTGCGGCGACCTGCAAGACATGTCCGAAATCTCGCCCTATTCGGGAAGTGCAATATCCTTTTTGAAAGACGTGTGATAACCCAGCGCTGGCTGGTGGGAGAGGATGAGGGGCTATGCCTGTGCTCCAGGGCTTCCCCTGGGTGCTGTGGGAGTGGGGCGCTTGCTGGGAAGTGGGCAGTGGGTTTGGTGAGGCCAAATAAAATGCCAGGTGTTGACTGACAACGCTCCTTCAGCAATGGTGTTCACATAAAAACGCCACCAACCCTCCTCCAGCCTTTTAGACTGTCCCATGGCGTCAGGAAGCCAGTCAAGCCCACAAACCAGGTGCCAGTGGGTTTCCCTGGGTCGTGGGACCCTTCTCCAGGTGGTGAGGTGATTGAGAGGGCATCACCCTCAGCCAAGTACTGTTCAAGCCACAGCTGCCTCCTTTCCCTTCCCTGCCAGGCCAACACATGACCCATCTTAATGGTGTGGTGGCTGGGGCTCTCGGAGAGCCCCAGTATGGTCGTTTGTGAGCCTTCAGCTCTCAAATGCGTAAGGGAAACGAAGCACAAAAAAACGCAGGTACTGATATATTCAGGCTGCATCAAGTTCTTTTCCCCCACCCAGAGGTCTGTTCCTCAGCCCTTGTGCAGCTGCCTGCTATGCATGATTAACCTCTGTTCAGCCATACACAGAAATCTTTTGTCCTAACATACACAAAGCAAATTATTTTGGAAAGCTAGAGAGAACAATTAAATATAAAACTTCAGCTGTATTAAATTTAAGGAACACTTTCCCTGCTTAAAAAAAGAGATGATAATAAAATATCTCATTTTAGCTCAATAGCAGGCTTCAGTTAGGGGAAAAAAATCCATCTCTGCCTTAATTTAGATATATCCAGACATCGTAATGATCTTTTCCTTTTTTTTTTTTTTTTTTTTCTGGAAACTAGTGCTAGATTTTTTTTTTTCTTCTTTTTTAGCAATAACACCTCCCACTCCTTCCATCTTTTCCCCTAATGTGCTTTTTGGTCAAAAGATTTTTCTTCCAAGTGCAGTCCTATTAAAAATGAACAAAATAGCATGTCTGCCCAATGCTAAAACAGGATTTCACATGAAGGGTAGATCAATGTTTTTTCCCAGCTCCAAGACCCCAGCAGAAGGCAACAGCACAAACACAGAGTCTTAGATGCTGCTAATTTCATTCCCAAGTTGATGTAAGTAATTGTGACTGAGTAACTTTGCCCCTCCTTGAGTAATGGTAGTGATATTGAGAAACTTGACCCCTTTCCAGGGGTGTCATGTGAAGGCAGATGCCTGAGGCTGTGCCCCATCACTGGGTATCTTCTAGGTGATTAATAACTCTGGTGGGTTTAGATTAATGTAACCACATTTTCAGTTAGATGCGTTAAATCCTCAGGAGAGTGGTGGCAGGGCTTGAGACCCACTAGTTACCTGGGCATCCCATCCTTCTCTTGGCAGTAGGGACTACTGGGACAAAGGCAGGTGCTGCAGATCCAGAGCCCATCACCACCAGTCTTTGATCTAACTTAGGTCAAGTCTGAGTCAAGAATTGTTGCTCTCTGACTTGTATGAATAGTCCCATTTCTATAGGAGGAAGTGTTCCTGGTTTGAAAGCAACTTCCTTAGCTGTTGGTGTTTTTGAGAACCAGCTGTTAGTGGACATGATGTTTGAAGGACCTCTTTCCAAAAAGAGGCTATCTGTGTTGCATTGGTATCAGGGAAATCTTCTTGTCGTATACATTGTGTGGCAAAACAGAGGCATCTGTCTAAATCCAGCATCACTTGCAGTTATTGCCAGTTACTTTTGGAGATCCGAACCAAAAATCTCTCCTGCATATTGAAATGCAAGCTGTGGTGCTCAGAGGTCAACAGGAGTGGCAGCCGAGGGCAAGATTCAGGCCAGGGTAATTAAGTAATTTCTACCAGACAGTACAGTGGCATACTAATTATTTTTGTATAAAAGTAGTTTTCCCATCCTCGGAAAGGAGTGAGCAGAAGTGAAAAATGCCAAGTGTGTGAACTAGGAGTAGTTCTACAGCTGCACTTGATCCTCTCACCTGTGGGGCACCTCTCCCTTGTCCCTGTTGTGTTTCCCCCTTTCTCTTGTTCATTCTCACTGGTGCTCCTCCCTGTGGCTTAGCCAGGGGGACACGTTGTTTCCTTCCTCCTTCCTTGCCCAGCTTCTTCCCCTGCCATAATGGAAGTGCTCCGACTTCCCCACCTAGATGCTACTGCAGGCTGCAGTTTGATCTGGGTTTAGAGAGACATGTTGGGACAAACAGATTTATTAAATAGCACTTCTACACAATGTGTACCCTGGTATACGGCTCAGCTGTAGGGATGGGTGTTTTTTTCTAGCAGCAGCTCATTTGTCCAGGTAGCTTACAGCTTCCAGAGAAAGGCGTGGTACGGAGGTTGGTTTGTTTGTGGTCAGTTCTGTTGTGGTGCTTTTATTCTGCATGGTTCAATGTGCGCATATAGGGAATATATTTCTTGAGAGAAGCAGGTCTTACTTCCCTGCAGAAAGCAACATCTGTTTTCCTGGACAATGCAGCCAGGAATAGAACATAGGAGTAGCAGATACAGCCAAGTTCAAGTTTTAAGAGTAAGCTGAAACACTGAACTAGCCTGCTTTTTGGTTTGGGGGGTTTTGGTTGTTAGTTTGCTTGGTTTTTTAACCAACACCTGTAGAAGGTATCTGATCATTCTTTGCTGAATTGCAGAAGGAAATGGTTAATGTTTGCGTATGTTGCTAAACAAGATAAGATGCACCTGCAGCATAAATTCCCATCTTGCTCATGAATGTAGTCTGTATCTTTGCAAACTAATCTGTTTAATCAAATATTAAGTTTTATTCAAATTCCAAAAGAAACAGACAGCAAATTGTTTTTCTGCATGATCTTCCTTTGTCATGCATCCTCTTTGCATCTCAAGAAAAATAGCCTTGTTCACTCCCCAAACATTTGCATAGATCAAAATTGAAGCACAACATGAGTTTGTGTGCTGCTAAGACATCTGTTAAGGTGAAGAAGTTTAGCATGTTCTCCCTGGCAAGAGGGTTTTAAAACATTAGTGAAACTTTCTACTTTTTTAATTTATTTTTTATCAGAATTCCAATCCAACTGGAATGAGTTTCACAGTCCCAATATGTGAAAGCTATAATTAGTGAATTACAACATTTTGAAATGAGGAGTTATTACATCTGACTAGAATTAAACTAATTAAATTTAAAAAAAAATCATAAAAAACCCCAAAACAAACAAACAAAAAAACCCACAAAAA
>JANIJG010009541.1:11355-18285 GCA_024611175.1 Megaceryle torquata | reverse complement strand
AAAATACAATCTTTTTCTTTTACGTGGACAAAATATCTATATGGTGTTTTCCCGTGTTCCCCTCACGGAAAACAATAAACCCAAAACCCCACCCCCCCCCCCCCCCCAAAAAAAAAAAAAAACCAAAACTCATCCTTGTTTGTTTCTAATTTTGCTTTGGGGGAATTCTAGGATTGTTCCAGCTGAATGGTGCAGAGTTTCTGTGCCTTTGTGCCTGTGTGCATGTAGTGGTGGTCCGCTGTGTTTTGGTTTTGGGGGTTTTGGGTTTTGTTTTATTCTTTTACAATTATTTACTGGTACTCATCCTTATTGCCCCATCCTCTTCTCAACCAAAATGCCCCCGTTCCAAAAAATAATAATAAAAAAAAAATTTAAAAAAGCAAGCAAGCAACAAAAAACAAACTTGGCAAACTCTTCCAACCCCTCTTGCCGTTTCATTTTCCATTCAACAAGGGGTACTGGGAATTGAAACATTGAAACATCAACTGGAGATTGAGAAAAGCACCAATTTATAGTGCATTAGCCTTGCACAATTCAAGATTTCTTTTACTAGCTGCACACATTATACCCAACATCTCGCCACTCTCTTGTGGCAGTTGTGAGGAATGGCTATTCCTTCCCGTGTGTGTACTACAGGCCTCTAAAGACTCTTATTTATTCTCTCCCATGTCACCTTGTGTACAGTCTGGTCTGTGACACTGATGGTGATTATGTCATTATTTTGCTCTGGGGGCTTTGGCACATCTGCAGAGCTGATGCACATCTTCTTTGTTACGCTGGCATACGTCCCATATCGCAAATGCTTCATTAGCCTTACTGCCTGCCTCCTTGCCAGACAAGAATACCCAAATCCAAGCTTCTTTTTGCTCTGGCCTTTTGTGTCTGTGATGAGCCTTTATTCATCTTCCTAGTTCTTCCCTGTTTTCTATTTTTCTATGTAAAACTGATTTCCAGATGTCCATCGTTCTCCAAAAAGCGTTGTAGATGAGGAATGAAAATCAAGGTGAATTTTAACCCACGTCATCCCTGACTTGCATAAAGTCTTGTCTTACAAGCTGAAATTCTTTTTTGTTCATTCTGTATATAGAAAAGAGTTCATCAGGCTAGGGAATTAAATTTTAAAACTCGGTGTTTGCAAAATAAAATAAATTTAAAAAAAAAACCCCAACAAATGGAAAAAAAAAAAAAGACACCAGTTATTTCTTTTACCATTTAATAAGTCCTAGTTATGGTAATGGGTAACATGCAAGTTGCACATGTTTCTTCCAGACTTTCTTAATTTCTTTTAGACAACATAGCTAGATTTCTCACTCGGAACTTTTAGAGAAACAGCACTGTCTAGTGAAGGAGGAGGGTGTTCATGAGGCCTGATTAGCTGAAATTTCTTATGTCCTGTCTTAATGTGTCACATTAAAAGGAAATAGAACATTTGGTACTGTGAAAATTGAGGAAAATGTTTGATCTTCTAAACTTTATCTAAGCTGTTCTATGTAAATGTCATACCAAAGGGATGTGAATTAGTGGGTTATCTTACTAGCTTTGTCAGATTTTTCCCTCCACATCCCACCCACCCCGTGCTTTTCCTTCATGACACTGAACTAAATTCTGAGCTGGATTCTCAGTTGCTGGTGTAAATCAGCTCCAGCAATCACTGCAGCTAATTAATCTGTGCCAGCTGAAGAGCTGTCTTTTGTTGTGTTACTATACAGTCAAGTGTGTGAATATATGTTAAATGTTAATTGGAAAAAAAAGTTTCATTTGTTTATTTTAAAACTAAAAATTAAATGCAGACCTGGATTTGGAGTCACGGAGCCATCATATATATGGATGTGGGGTGGAGGGCGGCATTTTTCTTGTTTTCATAAGGAACTCTTGCCAAAAGAGGAGGTCCCAGCCGGTACTGTCTCAGAGTGCAGGGTCAGGGCTGTGTGACTGACTTTAACAGAAGTCTTACAGATAGGATTGCCCATCCTATAGGACTTTGAATAGGTCACCTTCACGCAGAACACTGTTTGCCTGATATCTTCAATGTGTTTTAAAATGGACGAGAGTCAGGCTCTCATGATGTGAATTAGCAAACTGTCATAACCTTTGGAAACCACGGGAGAAGTCTAGCAGCAGTATCCTACTGAAGTGACATTAATAACACAAAAAGAAATACTGTTAAGTCCAAGAGGGAGGGAGTCGTCAGAATACTGGATCCCATTCTGTAGCTGCAAAGAGCCCATCATCTGTGGCACTGGAGTACAGCTGAATTTTGTACCGCAGAGAAAGAGCCTGGTGTCTTCCTGACGTGCGAATGTGTGTGGATAAGAGAGAGAGCGACTGCCAGAAGGGCTGGCCGAAGGTAATCAACGTATTGGAGATGATTTCTCCCTGTAGATGTAGAAGGGGCAAGGTTCATCTTTCTTATCTGCAGAGGGGGAAGGTACACAGCCAGGCTCTGCCACCAGAGAGACGCATGAACTGCCGTCGTCGGGGGGTGCGGTTTCAAGGCTCTAGTGGAAATGTGCCACTGGAAGAAGCTGTGTCCAAGTGGTGGTCCAGAGTGCTCAAAGATGTGGCCTTGAACTTGTTTCTGTAGTTAATGGAGAGGCTTTGTAGAGAGCAGGAGACCAGGGTGGCATGATCTCTTGTTGCTAAGCAGAAAGGCTGTTGCATTGATTGGGACTTAGGGGAGAATGGTGGTGTGGACACTTAAATGCATTTAAAGCAGTAGTTTACAACTTCAGAAAGTTTTTAGAGGAAAGAGGGGAGATCATCATTGCACATAAAATCCCTTTAACTGCTAAGTATAAATGTTCAGGGGGAAACTGAAGTGGCTTATTGCATGCAATTGCAGAGAAGGCTGGTTCCATAGACAAGGCCCAGCCTCAAAGTTACCTAATCCAGCTCCATCTTGAGTCACACCATTTCATTCTACAAGGGATAAAGGAGGAGTCAAATGAGAGGGAGCTCAGTCCATGAGGACATAAGACTTCACCTTCTGACTGCACAGGCTTGTGAGGTCCCCAGCAGGTCCTGCACTGAAGCTTGTAATGAAGTGTTTGTAGCCCAGTTTGACCAGCTGCATGGCTCAGGGTGGAATAGTTTAACCCATCACAATGGGGTCTGGGTGCCCATAAAAGCATGGTTACATTGGGGGGAGGGGGGGGGGGGATCATCAGAGATAATGAGGGCAGCCTGAGCTGGTGGAGCCAGTTTCATTTGCAACACCCCTCACCCATAACCATGCACAGTTTCCTTCCCCTGCCCCTACCCTCTGCCATGGGAAGGAGGAAAGGAGGTACCTTGCTGCCAGAGGGCATGCTTACCACCTTCATGACACCCCCAAAAGGACCTATTTCCCTGCCAGGCTGATTAAACACCACCTGCTTCCCATCCCTCTCCCCTACCTCCTTCCTCACTCCCCACCCCATCACATGCAAACCACAGGAGAGGGCACATTTGGAGTTTTTCAGGACCAGACACAGAAGACAAAGGTGACTTCAGTGCAGGGAGATAGGAAGTCTGCAAGAGCAAGCAGCACCAAGTACAGATGTGTACTAAGAGTTATGACATATTTATATATAGAAGATGTAGTCTAGATTTAGAAGCCTTTAGTTATCACTGCTGTGATATCACAGTGTTAATGGTTCATCCACAGGGTGAAATTCTGCTGAACCTAAAAAACCCCTGCACACTACAAGTTCTATGAACCAGTTTTCCTCTATATCCATCATCTAACCAGCAAGTTTCTGCCTGCCCAGCTCTTTCATGCATGGAAATGCACCGTGAAAGCAGAGGACTTACTGCTGGTGAGAGACATACCTGCTCATCAGAGTCCAGGCTGTGCCTCCTGGTCCTTCTGAGTAACATCCCCATCTGGCTGATGTGTCCAGGAGAGTATGCAATAACCTGTCTGCTGTTCCTGCAGCAGAGCCAGAATTGAGTGGTCATCCCTGTACTCACTTTTCTGGACAGGTTTTTTGTGGGCGCCTGCATGTGATACCTGCCAGAATTTGGCAGCAGGGTACGTGATATGCCGCTTGGCATTGTAGGCAGCCTCTTGTAGCATATTGCATTTCATCACAGTGGGACTGAGTTAGACAATTCTTGTGTACGTGAGTTTTGTTTCTCCTTCAGCTTTTGAATAAGGCAGTATCTGGGGTGTGACAGTGACCCCTCCTGAGATCCTTTCTTCGGTTTCCCAACACGTACTAAACCCCCAACTATCAAAAGCTGTAGGAGCCTTAGTGATTTTTCCATTCTGTGGCAGTGCCATTGGCAATGCAGTAAGTTAAGGGCAATCAGAGTTTCCATTAGAAGCCTCTACGTCTCATGCAGTTCTAATTCATCAGTAAGGCAGAAAGGGAAATTTGATAATCATCTCCCCATTAAAATGCTATCGATGATTTTTGATCAAGGGGAAAGGGGAGACCTGAATTTCAAGGTGTGAAAAGTCTAAATACATGGTATTTTTATTTTGGTTTAGCCCACTCCATTTGCAATCCTTAACAACTTTTGTGCTTCAAAACTAGTGTGTTAAGGCCATTCTGTTTGCACAAGAGAGTAGCTGTGTTTCCGTGGTGGATAAGCTTATCTCCCGAACCACAGGCACAGAGGTCCCAGGACAGTGATCCTCTGGGGGTGCTGACATGAGCAGGATGCCTCTCACATACTGTGAAGTGGGAAGATGGGTCCTAACAGGGAGGACCCCAGGAGGCAAAAGGGGAGTTTCAGTCTGAGCGAGCTGGGGAAGCGCTGTCGTGTGCGTCCAGCCGGGGCGCGCGGCACCGAGAGTGCTTGGTGCTCCAGCCGCACAGGGAGCCTGCAGAGTACTTCCCAATCTTTATTTGTGGAAAAGCTTAATTGAAATGCAAGTGATTAAATCTAATGTATCATGCAGTATCCATTTTCACTGCACTACCACTTTCACTTCCCCGATATTATCAGGCATCTCAGCAGCCCCACTGTCAGGTTTTTTTTCCTTGTAAGAGCTGTGCCCATTCTCTCTCCTCTTTGTGAGCTTGGCAGAGGAGATAACAGTAAGCCAGCAGTAGATTACTAGCACCCCAAACTCTTCTCAAGGGATAAGGGATCTCAGCTTCATTTCAAATACTTTTAAAATACGTTCTTAAAACACTCGAAGGGCATGCGTTTTCCGCTTTTTACAAAGAGTAAAAAAGCTACAGTGTAACAGTAAATTAAAAAAGAAACTTCTGTTGTTTTTGCAATTTTTCTCATTTGAGCCTGACTCAGGTTAATGCTTTCCAGGTTAATGCCAGGCTCAGCGCTGTGTTGCTAGTGCTGTCCCAAAAGAGTGGGCTTCTCTGTGTGTCACAGCAGGTCTGTTCTGAACGGCCACACAATTTCTTGTCCATCTTTTGCTCTTTCCAGACAGTCTGTTTCTTAACAGATTTGTAGAGCAAGAGTTCTGAGAGGTAACTTGAAGGCAATAAATGCAGACTGTGGTGGCACCAGAGAGCTGCTGCTGTAGCAAGGGGGATTGGGACACATGTAGTTGTGGGCAAACTTACGCCCCGCTCTCTAGAAAGGTAGTGATTTGGAGAAAAGTGTGTTTACTGGAGTGTCCAATAGTTGAGGTATTTTTCATTTGTGTTTTTAAAATAAAAGCATCCTTTCCAACTATTTCCCTCTCCTCATAAGTGATAATGGAAGAGGCATTAGCCTTTCCATCGCCTGAGCCAATCTGTTTTTTTCTAAGAGGTGTCCAGGATGTTCAGCCAATTGAGTGATCTAATTAGCTGAAAATTGTTAATTTCCTTTACCTTATAAAGCACCTAACACAGAAACTGTTAAATAATGTTAAGTGTCAGACTTAAACTGAGAACATTGGGCCATATGCTGCCATGGCTTTCGCGCCAAAAAGTGTAGCAACTTACTCCAAAACCTGCCTCCAATTCCTGTGTAGAAGCCAAAGCCTCCTGCTTGATATGCTGCCACACCAACTCGCAGCACTAAGATGGTCCCACGCAGCAACTCGCTGCACTTGGGGAAAAGAGCCTGTGCATGAGGGTAGGTGATGGGCTGGATAATTGTGGCAGGAGCCAGGACACCAGCAAGGTATTGCAGATGCTGCCCTTATGAGCACAGACAAATACACAGTAGGGCAGTGCTGCTCAGGGCAGCCTTAGTCTGGTGACAGCAGCAGATCTGTGCCTGCAGCTGCTAATTGCACAAGTCCGTAGCCTGTAGGAGGCCTGGTGGATACGTGGGCTGATGGGTAGCTCTTTGTTAAAGCAGGGGGGCCCCTGGCTCAGTGTGATGCACATGAGGAAGGGGCTGCTCCCAGTGTCACCAGCCTCCCTTCAAGCCTGCAGAGAAGTGGCTTCAGCAGTAGTGTGATGCCTCACTGAGTTACCGCTGGCTTGACCCCAGCATTGCTCTGTGCAGTGCAGTGTCTGACAGGTATGGAGGGATGTAGAAGGGCTTGTCCTCGATAGGTTTCCTACACAACAGACTGCAGGTATGGGACTATGTGATTAGGTACCAGCTTGCCCCCAAAGCCCACAGGCTTAAATCTTCGTTGTGTGAGAAAGGGGCTCAGGGCTACGTGTGAGTGATGCAGGTGGAGTTTCTCAAGCATCTCCTTTAAGAAGGTTGCACCGTGCCCAAAAGGCTCAACTTACCCTGCCTTTGGGGGTGGGGGATGTCTGCGCACATCTAGTTTGTGCTTTGTATGAGGAGATCTCAGCAGAAGTATTTTCCCCGAATTTCTTCTGCTGTACCCGTGCTGGTGCAGACCGCTGTGCACACACATTAAAGCTGCCTGACCTGGAGCTACGCTTGGTGACCCTGCTCCCTCAGTAGTGGACGCAGTCATCATCCTGGAGAGGTTCTCCGTCACTTGTCTAATAGATGCTGTTTACGCCTTATGCTTGGGTTAAGAGGTTCCCTCTCTGTAGCCACTGTCTAGATCATCCAACT
>JANIJG010009541.1:1355-6355 GCA_024611175.1 Megaceryle torquata | reverse complement strand
TAGTATTTTCCTTATTAAAAAATAAACCAAAACCAACACTGTGCATTTACTCTTTCTAAAAAGGAAAAATATTGGCTGATGTACTATCCTGTGGGGATTAATCACAGTGCTATTCACATTACAACATGCAAAGTAATGTGTGTAATCCAGTTTGACATGAAAAATTGCTAATAACATCCCAAAAGGAAATAACTATGAACAGCTCTAATGCCTGAAGAGTAGGGGAGATCTTTGGGAACTCGACATTATGAGGAGGTCTCTTCAAAGCCCCCGCAGGACTTCATTCACTATTATGTTTGTGGGCTGCTCTCTGCAGTCTCTTGTCCCAGGTTCAAAGGGGCCCACCTCTGCAGATGTGACTCAGATAGAATGAAATCAGACATTAAAAGCTAACTCCTAGCCCAAAAGGAATGCCTGTGTCTCTTCACCAGGGCGGGAAGCCTGGAATGTCGTGGTTTCGAGGTGTTCACACTTCCTACTTGGTGGAAAAGTAGCATCCCCTACCTGGAAAACTTTCATATCCACAGGTGAAAACTGAATGGCAAAGTCCCAACTGAAAACCCAGGTTGTCATTTCATACTGAAAGTTGTCATGGGAGAGTTAGGACTTTTGCATTTAGGCTTTATGCTTCTGATGTATGTGCTTGTAATCTCCTCCTTCCCATCTCCACTAACTTGAAAGGGAATAAAGGCACCTAATATTGGTCCTGCAGAGTGGACACCAGAATTAAAAGCTGTGAACTCTTTTTCCCAAGCACAAAGGCAAAACCCAGCAGTTTTTGCTCTCATGAGCTAACATATAAGTATATACACCAAAAAATTTAGTATCTGCTACATTTCTTCATTTCTAGTATCATGTAGTCAACAACTCCTTCCCCTCGGTTAGTGCCCATCAATACCAAGTGTGATGAACAGCACTTGAAGCAGTTGTTTAAACTGTATGAACATAAAAGTGTATCATTTTTTATAGCAATGAAAGAATGAGACAAGCATGGTATCTTTTGTAGATGTATTACCAAGTGCCCAAACAGCAGAGTGGTTATGTGAAGTCTTAAGTTACTTCTTTGAGCTGGAATAAATGAAACATAATGGTTATTTTCTTCCCTCATAATTATTGCTGGAATAGAACATCTGTAAAAATGTTTCTTTCTGTGCAGCCTGTTGAATGAAAAGTTTCCACAGAAGGCAGCCTATCTCTGGGGGCAGAGAAAAACCTCTGGGGGCTGGATTTCACTCTTGGAGGTGGACAGAGGACTGCTTTGGGGCTTCTGGAAGCAGAGGTTGTCAGCTGGTGTCAGGGGGAGCTGATCTCATGCTTACCAAAATGTGGTTAGAAAACTGCTAGTGTTTCCCTAACGGTGATAGGTGAGTGAGGCTCCAGAGCTCTCTCATACCAGATTAGGCATGCACATTTCCTGTCAAGTTTTCTGAAAGAGGCTTCTAAAGAGAGAAGAACAAAAGCCTGAAGTAGAGGATAAGGCGCTCGCCCTGATGTGGCAATGTGACATGCATTCAGTAAATGAGTGAGATCTGCCCCACTGTTGGCCACAGGAATGGTTGAAGTGGCCCCTACTGCAGGTTGGAGAACTCTTGCTGGAGTGGACAAAGAACAGAATAGTGAGGGAATACTTACTATTATAAGCATCCTGGCTACTGGCCGGCTGTGCATTAGCAGTTCTAGAGCTGTGAAGCCATATTTCTGTAATAAAAATGGAAAAAAATACCTTTATGGAGATGACCTCAACCCTGCAACTGACCTACGGTTCATTACAGTGATTGCTTTTGAATCATTTAAGGCAGAGGGTAAGAAGGTGGTGCTGGTGCCTGAGACAACTACTTAGGATGAATTATCAAAGGTTGGAGGTAATTGTGTTTTTTAACATTAGCCCATTGTTCAGGGGCTTCTGGGAGCAGTATTCTCCTGCTACCTGGCCATTTGGCATGCCTGTAAAATGACAGTAACATTTAGAAAACCCGGGTGAGTTTAACACATTGCAGCTCAGTAGCTACTTGAAGCACAATGCATCCATTGGAGAGGTTGGGGGGGTTATTTGTAGGCTTTTGAAAAAGAAGGGAAGACCACAATATCTTCTGAGAAAGCCATCTTATGGATGCATAGTGCAAAGCAGCCACAGAAGCAAGGCATTAGCTGTCGGCTTGTTTGCTTCCTTGTTTTTAAACTACGACCAGCATTCAGAGATACCCTATTTCTTTGATAGCTGCCAGCACTGGTTGTGACCGGAGTTAAGCGTAGAGGTACAGAGGGCTTTCTATGTGTGCATAACTTTTGTATCAGTTCCCACACAGATAGGAGAACAGAGCCATGAACGCACGGGTAAAATATCAAGCAGAGATTTCTCTCCTTAAAGACAATTGTGTTTGTTTTCCCTCCTGCTAATTATATCCTATAAATCCCCCACTCTCCTAACTCCGACAGTAACATTTTGTTACCTACATTCTGTCAGTAGACTTTACAAAGATCTCTAACACATGTTATAAAAGTTATTGCTATAGTACTATATATAACATCTTTGCATAAGAGAATAGAAGGCTGCCACATTTAGAAAATGCAGGTGCTATGTAAGCCCCTTTCTGAAAGAAAGAACTTAGCTCAGTTTCCTTTGAAGAACCAGAGACTTGAAATTGAAAACTGTATTAATGCCATTGTCTCCTTGTATCAGCAGGTTCCAGAGAGATTCCTGGAAGTGGCTCAGATCACGTTACGGGAGTTTTTCAATGCCATTATCGCAGGCAAAGATGTTGATCCTTCCTGGAAGAAGGCCATATACAAGGTCATCTGTAAGCTGGACAGTGAGGTCCCCGAGATTTTCAAATCCCCAAACTGCCTACAAGAGCTTCTTCATGAGTAGAGAGTTCAGCAGCTATTTATGAATGTATGAAAGTAGCAGTCCCCTTCTGATGCCCAAGTCATGTGTGTCTATTTTAATTTCATATATATGTGTATCGCATACATATATAAGTATATGAAATTAGACTGTGATCCCTCCTGGATTTAAGTTTTCATTCAGTTCCAAGGGGATGGTTATTTTACTTCAGCCTTTGGTTTACTTTTGCCCGAGACCCTTAACATTTGAAGAATCAACGGGGTTAATTTTCAGGGAGAAGAGTTTGGAAGCGTGTAAAAGCCTGTCTTAGCAAGTTAGGGCATTATGTTTAAAAATGCTTTGTCAGATTTATTGCTTGCTGCAAAGTGGCATTTTGTCTTAGTGAGACTAATGTCATGGCACAATACTGAGACAATGAAGTTTATATTATGTTTATATTGCTAAAGGTCTGAACTCTGTGGAGTCACTTCATAAGCTTCGAGCTTTCTTTTTTTATTTTATATTCTTTTTAACCAATAACTAGATTTCGTTTCATACAACATCTATTTTAGGTACTCACTCCAAGAAGTGATACCCAAAAAAGCAAACCCTATTCTTCATGCTTTCCTTACAGAAATGATAAACACCCTGCACTAGTAATCAACATGCCAGGTTGTTGTTTCTCTAAATTGCAGCAAGGGACGTTTGCACAAATCAAATGCTGTTCTTTCCAGGTGAGGCCAGTAATTCATGCACAATATTGTATCAACAACACTAATTTTGGAATATGGTCAGCTTATTAAAGCGGAAGCATTTCACTCTCCATAGAGTAAAAATGAAACCTTCAGCATCCTATATTGCCATGTGTCAGTCTTACTTTAAGTGGCATTATTCCCTATTTTTTTTTTCTTAGTCCATTCTGCCCCTAAAATTCCCCTTTCCAGTATACAATATTTTCAATCTGTATTTTACATTTGTCCTGAAAAGCACTTTTTGAATGACCTTAGATATAGTAGAAAAAAGAGTCTTCACCTCACAGTGCTGAGGCAAAGAAAATGATAATAAAAAAAAAAAGATTTGTTTGTAGCTGTAAAATATAATTAGTCTTTTCCTAATCTGAAGAATAATAATTACATTTTCATAAAAATCTAATTAAGCATATACAAAAATCGCAGTGTCCTCCTGGCTATGCAGGGTTCAGATAGCCAAATTGGATTTTTAAAATTACAGTAAGTGCAACGTTAAAAAAAAAAAACAAACCAACAAACCAGTCTATTTGAGCAGTACGCTGCACTTGTCTTCTGAAGCTGGAGCTAGTCTTGACCAAAATCTGAGCTACGGTGTAAAGTCCATGATGGATCTGGGTTCGCCTGAATGCTATACCATGATATGCCAGCAGACAGAAAGAAAGCTAGCTGCTAGTTCTCATGCTTTCTTCAGTGGCTCTCCTTGTCTGATGTTTTCAGAAAGGTATTGTCTCCAGAAGTTTGGGGGAAGGTTGAATATGCTATGGCACTCTGTATTTGTCATTTTCTCTGTCGTCTTTTGTACAGATGCAGTAAGAATTTATTGTTATCGTCAACAGTATTTTCCCCTATATAATTCAGTCTGAATCTAGAGGAAGTTCCTAATTAGCCGTGAATTATATTTAGACCATTGAGGATATTGGTATCTTATTTCTTTATTTTAAATTTACATTTTGACTTTGGAGAGTGAAAGTTTACCCATGTGACTAAAGAGCTGACCTGATCATTGCGATTTCACTTCATTTACAAATACTGCTGATACACAGAAATGTACAAAAGCAATTATTGTTAGCAGAAAGCCTTAAAAACCTGCTGACTTCAAATTAAACAGCACAATCCTACAATTCCCTGTCATTCTTTTCAAGCACTGGCAGTATCTGTGGAGTAGAGGCAATGCAGACAATAACATGGGATGAAGTGCCAACATTTTCACTATGCATTAAAAGCAAAACAAATCTTGATCTTAGACTCTCTGAGAGTACCTAATTCTGTATGTATCCCTACAGTAGTCAGGATATGTCTCTCTTTTCTTTTCCTTTTCTTTTCTTTCCTTTTCTTTTCTTTTCTTTTCTTTCCTTTCCTTTCCTTTCCTTTTCTTTCTTTTCTTTTCTTTTCTTTTCTTTTCTTTTCTTTTACTTTCTCTTTTTTTC
>JANIJG010009540.1:0-23428 GCA_024611175.1 Megaceryle torquata | reverse complement strand
GCTGCCCAGGGCAGGGGTGGAGTCCCCATGACCCCTGGAGGAGTTTCAAAGCCCCCCGTGGAGCTGTGGTGCTGAGAGCCATGGGTCAGTGGTGCCCTGGCAGTGCTGGGTTAATTGCTGAGACTTGATCCGAAAGGTCTCTTCCAACCAGAACAATTCTACGTGTCTAACAGCTGAGCTCCCACACAAAACAAGTTTTTCAAAGATTTTTTAATAATTTTTTTTTCATTCCTTTCTAAAAATCTATTGGTTTTAGTTTTCCTATTCAGCCTTCACTTCTAAGTATTATTCAACCTCAATTTAAACACAAAGTGACAGAATAACAGTAGTGTTTGGAGTAAAACAAATCCCCATATTTAGCAAAAGTACTGGGAAAATGTCCCAAATGATAGCAGATTTAACCCAGAAACACTACAGAGAGGTACTCCCTAGGCCCATAGGAAGCATAACTGCACGTGTAAAAAAGTTTACAGGCCAGGCACACAGAAGCTCAATGCCTGTTCTTCAGGCCATTGGAATGTTAGACTGAAGTTGTACTTAGCTATTTTATTTCTCCTTGGTCTTTTCCTCCTGTTCACACACCTGAACATAGATAGGAAAACTGACAATATATAGAAGGGTCTGTGCAATCACATTACAGAAATTGTGGGTTTCTAACTTCAATACTTTATAATAGCAATGAAAGAAACTGGTTTTTTTTTTTCTCTCTAACTTAGTTTTCCTTTAACACTAATTTTGATGTGGTTTCCCCATCTTTTTTTGTTCTAAAACACTGTCCTATTACCCTATTTACTAACAACACTCCCAGGTTTATGTTACTGAAGTGTTAATTCAGCAACAGGGTTCACCGAACAAAACCAGAGTTATTTACATTAAATTTATACTGGAAAGAGCAAATAATCAAACGTTCAACTCTTTTCAAGAGCTTTAATATCAGCTGCCTGATTCTTGCTGTCTCAGTCCATGACTGTACTCAACAAGGCTGCAAAGTTTGTCAAGTCATTTGTGAAACCCTGATGCCATACATGTTACTTTTAATAGAAAAGGCTCTTTGTGTAGCACTGAAAAGATCTGCAAGGAAAAAAATTAATAAACCCAAAGGGATTACATCTCAAGTAATCATATTTCACTGGCTCTGTACAATTTTTATATATGTGTTATATATGCAAAATAAAGATCTAAAGTTCACTCTACATTGTTAACTCTACTCACCTAAGTTCTTTTGGATCAAATACTAATTTCACATCATTGACAATAGCTGGCAGGTATTTAAGTGCTGCCCCCTAAAAAAAAAAGAATAAGAACAATAAAAAACCAAGACTGAAATTCATGTGTCTGTAAAAGTGATGCAAGAAGAGAATCACGCAAGAGTAGGTGGCTTTGGCTTGACTGCTCTCCATGGCTTCTGTGGATAAAGCACCTAAACTGAAACTCAAGGAAAGTGAAACCTCACAATTTACAGATTAAAAAGATGAAAGGGGCATGAAAGATTGGTCAGTTTTCCCAGCTTCCTTCTCACACCAAAGTTAGAGATTTAGAAGCTCCTTTTAACATTACAGAAACCCTCTGGTGTGTCACTACACCACAGTACTAACTTTGGTTTCTCTAATCCCTCTTTCCCCATCTTCTGTAGAGCTGAAGCACCACCTTCTCCTCACCCTCCTCATCTGTCATGCTAGAGTAGTTTGGGTTTAATTTTCTCTCCATAACTTCAAATGAAATTGTTTGTAATTCCCCTTGAACTTGCAGCTGTCGCTCCCTTTCCCAGTACATGAGGAAAGGGGTCAAAAGATGTTTAGTATTTTAATTATTCATAGTAATTTTAACTAATTTTGTCCTTCCAATCCTTAGTAACAATCAGTCCTTATTTACATCTAGAGCAAACATTTCTCACAAGCATCAAAAGCAAAAAATCCAGCAATTTAAGCTTACCTCCCAGCAATTTAATGCAATCATGCCCTGAATACACTTGGGGTTAGACAACAGTCAAGGGACCTTCAGGAACATCACAGACAAAAAAAGTCACTTAGTCTCCACAAACAGTCCTTGTCAGATAAACCTGGGTTTTATTCTTCACTTACAAATGGATTTAACCCCCCTGTTTCAAATAACAGATGAGAAAGTGTTCTACTTAAGGCAAAAGTCTTTTGTTTTTATCTTATTAGCTCATATACATGCACTGTTTTTACTGAGGCTCCTCAAGTTCTTGTGTCCACTGAGCACAAGACTAGAAAAACAAAAACTAAACCACAGGAATTCAGCTGTAAACCACAACAGCCAGATGTAGTTCCCTTACCTTGGCATTTTCATGATACTGTCAAATGGTTTGATTACAGCTGTAGTTTGGCCTAAAAAGGGGAAATGATTCATTCCCCATACAAGGCATTTCTGGTTGTGGGTTCAAGGCTGAGCATCTCCAGTTCCCATCGAGGAGAGCACCGTGTGCTGCCTTGCCCTTTTGAATTGTAAGAAAAACAAACCCTTAAAAGGTTTTTTAATCACTTCTCCTGGTATAAAGTCCATGATGTGACTGGAGAGAGTTCAGCAGAGGCTACAAAGATGCTGAGGAGACTGAAGCCGAGGAAAGGCTGAGAGCCCTGGGGCTGTTTAGCCTGAAGAAAACAGAGGGGATCTGATCAATGCTGATCAAGAGTTAGAGGGTGAGTGTTGAGGGGAGGGGGCCAGACTCCTGTCAGTGGTGCCCAGCCACAGGACAAGGGGCAGCAGGCACAAACTGGAACCCAGAGGTTCCATCTGAACAGGAGGAGAAACTTCTTTGGCGTGAGGGTGTCAGAGCCTGGCCCAGGCTGCCCAGAGAGGTTGTGGAGTCTCCTGCTCTGGAGAGATTCCAAAGGTGCCTGGACCCTGCGCTGCTGGCCCCCCTGCTCTGGGTGACCCTGCTGGATGGAGCAGGGGGGTGACACCAGAGCATCTCCAGAGGGGCCTCCCAACTCCCACCAGTCTGGGATTTTGTGACAAGTGACTACGTTGTACAACTTTACGGTCAGCCAAATTCAAGAGGCAGAACTTTATTTTACAGTAGTTGTTAGCAGTAAAAAGAGCCACAGGGAAACACGCAAGGAGTACATACCCTCATGGGTACACCCAAAACCACCCATCTATTTTCAAACCACCACTTTTCCACCACAACCCTCATAACTTTAAACCAAATTCCACTTTTCTTGAATGCACGAGATCAACTGCTTGACTACAGTCACAAGGATAACTCCAAGGAGCCAGTGAGGTTAAGTTTGCCAATGCTTGCTGACCACTTAAAGAAAAAATAATAAATAAAACAAAATAAAAGCCACACACACACACAAAATCCAACAACTCAAACATGTCAATAGGTTAGATGCAAATTTCAGAGCATTCCAGTTTTTATTCATAGTCCATTTAAACCATCAAGCTCGATCATCAATCATTTCCACGTATGCTTAAAGGACTACTTAAATGCTCAGAAATCAAGCTCATAACTGTAATTATGCAAATGGTCCCATTATGTACACGCTTATGCGTTGTGATAGATGAGGGCTCTAATGACCAGTTATAAACCGCAGCCATCGCCGTGTTTTTATTTGCTTATCATTCAAATGCATGTAGCAATAAATGTTTAGTAACACGTACTAAAAAAAATAGCTTGCATTTTATATCTGGAATTAAAATTTCACACTGCGCTGGCACAATCATTAAAATTAACACTTTAAATGAAGTACTATCAAGGTAAAACTATTTACACCGTCAATTTAAAGCCTGTAGTTACAACAATTATCAGCAACTTCAGTTCGACTTTATGGACAAATCAATTAGTGTTTGATATCTTAAAATGTTAAGAAAATTGGGGAAGTATATTTCCTAATTTCAACTGGCTCCATTAGACAGTAGGAGTAAATTCTGCAACCCTGTGATTAAATTCATGTCTGGGGCTACTAAAATAACTTTCTGTTGATATTAACTCTTGTGAAAGAGCAGCTCTCACTGGAGATTATACTCTTAGAAGCTGGAGATCTTTTGCTCGCAGTAGCACAGTTGCAATGTTGGTTATTCCCAGGGTACTGGAACACACGTGAGGAGTATTAAATTCAGCAGGTAAAAAAACCCAACCTGTTCTTATCTTTTCATATAAGATCAGGAGAACACAAATAAGCAGTCTGCTTTGGGTTTGGTTGGGGTTTTTTTTCACTGAATATGAAATTAGATTCCTTTCCACTCTTGATCAGCACTGGTCAAAGGTTTAAATTCCTTCATTTCTTCAGCAAGTACATGGCAAAGAAAATCAAATTCTTAATTTCATAGTCACACAGTGATGCTTAAGACACTTGAAAATTCAAAATAGGGAAAACATAGTATTGAAGAACCTTAATTCTTGGATTATTTTTTTTTCATTCAACAAGTTGTTGGAATAATTGCCATGTGATCCCATTACATAGAGCTGGAAATAGCAGTCTCATACTTAGTGAATAATTATACATAGTTTCAAGCTGGGTTGTAAAAAAAGATTTTTATTGCCCAAAGGGGCTTCTCTCTTTGTGGAAAACAAGAGAGAAATTATTACTGTCCTCATCAAATTAAAAAAAAATCATTTATTTTAAGTACTACAAAGAAACCAGCAAAGGGGAAGAATAAAAAGGAGAAAAAGCAGCAACAAATCAGTGCATCATATGAATAATGGATTTATTTTCCCTGTTACTGAGTTAAACTTCCATGTACACTCGCTGCTGTAACGACTACCAGGGTAATAGCAGAATTTTATTGGGTTATTTTCTTGGGATTTGATTCACATGTGAGTCAAGGATATAGAAGAGTAGGGGGAGCAGGTCAAGGGAGGTTCTCCTCCCCCTCTACTCTGCAGTAGTGAGATCACCTCTGGAGTATTGTGTCCAGTTCTGGTCACCCCAGTTCAGGAGGGACAGGGAAAATCCTAGTGAGAATCCAACAGGGGCTGAGGAAAAGTGAGAGCCCTGGGGCTGTTTAGCTGGAGAAGCCTGAGAGGGGATCTGATGAATGGTTACAAATCTCTGCAGGGTGGGGGTCAAGTAGAAGGGGCCAGGCTCTTGTCAGTGGTGCCCTGGGATAGGATGAGGGGCAATGGTCACAAACTGGAACCCAGGAAGTTCCACCTCAACAGGAGGAAAAACTTCTTCCCTGTGAGAGTGACAGAGCCTGGCCCAGGCTGCCCAGAGAGGTTGTGGAGTCTCCTGCTCTGGAGACTTTCCAGACCAACCTTCATATGTCCCTGTGTGGCCTGCCCTGGGTGACCCTGCTCTGGCAGGGGGGTTGGACTCGATCTCCAGAGGTCCCTCCCAACCCTGACCATTCTAGGATTCCACGATCAACGTGACATCAGCAAGCGCACATCAGCCCGGGAGCAGACCCGGAGCACCGCACACTGTGTGCTTACAGCTTACGCGTTCACTTCCCCTTCAGGAGCATCCTACCTAGGTATAAAAGGTAGGAAGTCGCAGCCAAAGTACAGACATGTGAAGAGACCCATTAACTGACACTTATTACATGAACCAGCTGCCAATAAAACCTATTGAACTGCCGAGTCGATGAGCGCAGAGCTTCAAGGATACCTTTCTAAACAATAAAAAAAGGCAATTAAGTTACCAAGGAACAAAATTCACTAAGTGAAAATAAAAAGGTCCAGCAAAGTCAAAGCTCTGCCTCAAATAGAATAAACTAAGCAATAACTGATGGTCACACTTCTCTGCACAGCCAATGCAGAGGATGAAATCTCTAACTTTTAGTGTTCCACAGAATAATTACAACTTAACACTTAAATCACCACAAGGACCTCTCTGTCGAGAGCAGTCATCCTTTCAACCTTTAAGATAAATTCATTGATGATCCTTTGCAGCCTTTAAGGTAAATTCATTGATGTGCTTCTAATGACTTAACAGCTAATTGCATTTTCTTAAACTTCTTCAGAGCCATCTGCCAAATAATATGGGGGTTTCTTGTCCTGTTGAAGAAAAATTCAGTGGTGGTCTGTATCAAAGGATTAGTTTGGGGGGGGGGAACATCTTCAGACACTGTAAGCAAGCCAGAATAAATAATTCAAGTGTAACAGAGGTGCTGTTTTTAAAAGTGGTCCCTCTGAACATCAGTGAAAGGTCCACAGCAGTGTCCATGCTGCCACAGGTCTTTGACTGACACATTTCCAGACAAGAACAGGATCTAGCAAGAGGAAAAGAACCCAACAAACCAGCACGCTCCTCAGATCTAAAGGCTCAAGGAGTTTCTATGACAAAATTGATCCCAAGCCAGCAACTTAGAAAACACTGTCAGCAAAACAGTCACATTACTTTGAAAGGTTTTTTTTTTCTGTGATTTTTTTTTTTTGTGGGCAGAGAAAAGAAACTCCACACCACCCCCCCCACCCCCCCCAAACCTGGTGGAGCACTTTGCCTTTTCCACATGTAAACCATGAAAAATAAGAGTAAGTTTCATTTACTTTTTGAAACAAGAAAAAGAATCCCCAAAAACCCCAACTACTAATAGCACCTGGAGGAGCTGCCTTGAAGGAAAGTTTGAGTTCCTCATTTTTTCATGAAAATAGCCACATACCAGCAATCATCTCAGAGAGGGATGGGAGGGCAGATACAAGGCTCTATCAGCACTGGAGTGGCCAGCAGGATCAGGGCAGGGATCACCCCCCTTCGGACTGGGCACTGGGGAGGCTGCACCTCAAACTCTGGGTTGTTCTGGGTCCCTCACTCCCAGCAGGACACTGAGGGGCTGGAGCGTGGCCAGAGAAGGACAACAGAGCTGGGGAAGGGGCTGGAGCACAAGGGTGGTGAGGAGCAGCTGAGGGACATGGGGTTGTTGAGCCTGGAGAGAAGGAGGCTCAGGGGAGACCTTCTGGCTCTCAACAGCTCCTGACAGGAGGTTGGAGCCAGGAAGGGGGTGTCAGGCTCTGCACCCGAGGAACAAGCAACAGGACAAGAGGAACCAGCCTCAAGTTGCACCCAGGGGAGGTTTAGGTTGCACGCAAGGAAAAATTTCTTGCCCAAAATGGTTGTGAAACCCTGACCCAGGCTGCCCAGGGCAGTGGTGGAGTCCCCATGATCCATCCCCAGAGAGGTTTCCAAGCCCCCCGTGGAGCTGTGGTGCTGAGGGACATGGTTTAGTGGTGCCCTGGCAGTGCTGGGTCAAGGGTTGGACTTGATCTCAAAGGCCTTCCCCAAGCAGAGAGATTCTATGATAGCAAGCTGTGAAGAACTTATCTACACAGAAGCACATCTGCTCAGAAACACGTTCAAGAAGCATTACAAGATTAGTACAATTACAGCAGACTTCAGGATGCCATTTGGAAACATCTCTTAGATATGTTCTGTCTCAAAGCCAGAAAGTCACACTGCAGCCTGGGTGTTCCACAAGCACTCTGTGAGCACCTGCATTCCTCTGGCACATCTGAAGGCTTGTAGAATACGAAAAATTACACACTCAACACAACAAAAATTATTTTACCACACCTGAACTAACTCCCTGATGCACAAAACCAAAGCTACACTAAAAGAGGACTAGAAATAGGTTGTTATATTGCACCCCAGCATCCTTCTACCACTCGGAAGATGACAAACTGTCCACACAACTTTTGTCATATGAAAGCACTGTAAGATAAGCAGCTTAAAGTCACTTCTGATATAATTTTGGATAATAGTTATGAACAAGGGGAGCTCTATTAATTTACTTTATTCATTACACAGCTGAGAATATTGAGCCATCTCTCTAGTAATACAAACCAGAAATGATTACTGCAATGGTAATGGCCACTGGTAAACAAAACCAAAGCAGTATAGAGTACAGCAAAGTTGTCTTAAGACAGCAGAAAATTCTAATTTTTATCCCATTCTTGGGTTTATACTGACAGGGAATGTAAAAAAAAAACCTAGTAACAAAAGCTTCTTGACAGTAGCCAGTTTAGAAAGCTGCAATGCTAATTTAAGGTTGTCACTGATTGGAAGAAATTGTTTAATACCAGATGTATTCCTAATAGTATACTACAGGTTTTGTCTAAGACAAAAGTTCATCTTTTTGTACTACAGAGCAGCAAAAATATTTAATTTAACATTGCCATTTTCTGAAATCATTCATTTCAAACCTCATGCCTCACCTCAAAATTAAGCATAAAATCTCTTTGCCAAATGCAGTGCATTCCTCAGAATTCCTCTGTTTGACAAAGCAATACTTTTTTTACCTGACTCAATTTGTACACTATTTTAATGTTCATTTGAATCTTTCGTGTCTTTCGACACAAAGAACCCATCTTCTGCACAAGCATTATCCTGGATCCAGCTGTATTAAATTCCTCAACCCAGTAAGCAACTGGATGAAGCACTATTTTTGAGTTGCCCCAGTCCACGGCAGTCATTCTTTCAAAGCACAAGTGAACCAGCACCTTCAGCATGAAATTGGCTGTGAAATAACACAAGCCACGACCACCAGTAGCGTGGTGTTGAGCTCTTTGGGAGATTATGCTATTTGTTGCTGGTATAAAAACACCCTGTAGAGGTTCTAAGAGACAGAAACCTCAGTCTGGGGTTGCATTGTGATATTCAACTTGATTGTAAATGAGGGTTAAAAAAGTGTTCAACCTGTTGGAGAAGCCCTGCAGACTAATGAAGTCTTTTGTTTCCTTCCTAGGTACTTCAGCAGCTTCTAATGTATTTTCCTGTCTTCATTTAAACTTTTCCATGGCTTAAGCAATAAATGCTTAATATTGAGTAGGAAAAAGTAGGATATGGGTACCAAGAAATACACATCATGTGTTAAGAGGCGAGCATTATAATAATAAATATTGATACAATAAAAACCACACACAAGAGGATTCATAGTAGTGAAATATTATCTTCCACCCCTGCTCTCCGTGGTCACATTACATGATAATTTTATATCCACACCTACTTGATCAAGATCATTTGAAAACACAGAACGCTAATTTAGCTGCCAGCCTGTGTTTTAGGGTTTGGTTTGGGGGTTTTTTGGGGGGAGGGGTTTGTTATTTCAGTCATCCTGAACAGCAGCACAAAGTGACGCTTAACAGCAAACACAGAGAGCAAAGAGCAGAGAACCCTGCTGAGAATAGTTCAGCTCCTTCACACAAACCCAGCCCAAATCAGGCATCCCTCATCAGTTGGATGCAGCTGCCTCGACTGCCCTTCCTTTGAAAGGATGCAAGAATAAATTACCAGGAAACATTTGCATTTTTATCTCCATTTGAAACGTCACTCTAGGCTTCAGCTGAGCTCCCACTTACTACAGTACAGAAATAATTATCATGCATCAATTAGCAGAAAATAAGAATAAAACCAGGAAAGCTCACTACACCTGGAGCCATTGAAAAGATCACAGAATGGCAGGGGTTGGAATGGAAGATCATCAAGTCCAGCCCCCCTGCCAGGGCAGGGCAGAACTAGAGCAGATCACACAGAAATGCATCCAGACCAGGCTTGAAAGTCTACAGAGAAGGAGACTCCACAGCCTCTCTGGGGAGTCTATTCCAGTGCTCTTCAACTCTTATAGTGAAGAAGTTCTTCCTCGTATTGAGGTGGAACTTCCTGTGCATGTAGCAAACGCTGCACAACCTAATTAAGCAAGAAATTCTTTCTATCAGACTGATACTTGGAAAAAAAACCCCACAAAGCTTAATCTCTCCACTTCTCAAACTATTACTGCAGCCCATCACCACTCATCACGCAGTAAGAGGACAACTAAAACATCTGTCAGCTCAAATCACTGGTTGTATTTCCCTCTCCAGTTTGGACACCTTAAAAAAAAAAATAAGTAAATCAAGCATATAAAGGTGGCCTCAGAATTACTGCCTCTGCTGCAGCCAACACCGACACACACCAGAAAACAGCTATTAATTATATTTAATAAACTACACCAGCCCAGCTCTGGGCTGTTTTGAACACTGATTTATACCACGCTAGCTTCTCAAATGCAAACCTATCAGATTGACACTTGCTGCCTTTCTAGCCTGGGATGAATTGGGGTTTTATTCTTTCTTGCACTTTAATGTTTCGATTGCAACATGAGTCCACGAAGAGCTAAAGCTGTTAGCAAAGCTCTGCTCCAAGAATATATGGATTTTTACCTATTTATTGTAAAACTATTCAGCTGAAGCACTGAAACTCCAATTTAAAATAACCTTTTAATAACCTTTTTAAATTGTTATTATTTACAATACCAGAACCTCACAAAAGGAAACAGATCATTATACTTTGAAGAAAAAAAACCCACACACAGATCTTTTTTCCATGCATGGGGTAAGCCAGCCACCCAAATAAACACCTAGGGGACTGGGTGACCAGATCTTCAGCCACCAAGTGACCATTAACAGCACCAACACAGCAAGCAGCAGACTGAAGGCAGCATCAGGTTTTCTCAGAGCCCCCTCTTCAGACTGTCACCACATCAGAAGCAGTGAAGGATGGACAGACAGCCAGCTGGCACAGACACACCTCTCTAACTCCAGGCCAGTCGAGGACTCTTGAAGAATCCTGTGCATAAGATCATCAGGCCATCATGTTCCCAGCCATGAGACTGGGAGTTCAATATCTCCTCAGTAACACAAAGCATCACTTTGGTGCTGTAGAGCATTTTACAGGTAAAGCTTTTGCTTTTTGCTTCTTGTTTGGGGGTTTTTTCCCCCCTTTTTTCCCTTTTACACCTTGAGAAACACCAAGTCAGTGCTACATACAGTCACACCTACTTACAACCAGCAAAACCACCAAGTATCCCTTTTAACATACCCTCCACAGAAAAGAATTCTTGCTTTTGTTTCCTTTGAAGGCTGAAACTGAAGTCAGGTTTGGAAAGCAAAATATACACCTACAAATTCTCCCCCACCCTAAGAAATCTTGAATTGCTATAATGCTAAGAGAGGTACAAATTCAAAGGCTCTCTGATCTACAATCGTAAATTCTTGTGAAATTCATTCAGTTTTCTTTGGAGAAAACTTTTGCTTTTTAAATCTACCAAAAGCCTTGAAAAATTCTAACTGGAAAAAAAAAGGAGGCAATAAAAATGCAAATTATTAAGTAACTAAAGACCTGAGCCGTGGTCAGAAACAGCTCATTGGCTTCCACAAGGACATCAACATTTGAATAAAGTGTAATTCCTGCTCAGAGCTTAAGACTGCAAATCATTTGTTCTCCCCTGCACAGTGTCAGCTTGAAGGCTACTCTCTTAGGAGACAGGCTGGGGGGAAAAAAAAAAAACCAACAAACTTCAGTGTAACCAGCCCCAAAAGTTGCAAACATTGAAAGACTTTCCAGGGGCAGTTCTGCTTCACATCGATAAAACTATCGAGAGAGATCACAAGTTTTGCAAGGAGAAATAGAAATGTTTAAATATGAGAATTGAGCATCTGTTACTTCTAATGTGATGCACCTTAATTTTCTATGTAGATCTTTTCAACTTCTTATCTCTCCAAACAGACTTATTTTTGTATACTTGACTTCCCCAATATATATTAAGTGTAAAAAAAAAAAGCCTAAAATATATTAAAAACTGTTTAAAAAAAGCCTGAAACTGCTACAGCTAGATCTGATGATCTTAACTGCACAACACAGGGACCTACCAACTTATCTGCTGATCTTCAGCCTCGAGAAGGCTGCAGGAAGATGTTCTTACAGCCTTTCATTATCTGAAGGGGGTCTACAAGAAAGCTGGGGAGGGACTTTTTACAAGGCCTTGAAGTGACAGGATGAGAGGTGATGGCTTCAAAGTAAGAAGGGAGATGTAGATTAGAAATTAGGAAGAAGCTCTTCACACTGAGGGCAGTGAGACACTGGAATAGGCTGCCCAAGGAAGCTGTGGATACCCCATCCCTGGATGTGTTCAAGCCCAGGTTGGATGGGGCTTTGAGCAGCCTGGTCGAGTGGGAGGTGTCCCTGCCTGGGGCAGGGCGGTTGGAACCAGATGATTTTTAAGCTCCTTTCCAACTCAAACCTTTCTATGATTCTATGATTTTCTTTGGTTTTCTACCAAACTTGAATGGAGTATCCAACAACACAAGAAACACTCACTGGGTCACACCAAGGGTTTCTGTAGCCCAGCACCTGGGTCTCCAGTGCTGGCCACAGCGTGCCATTTACAATTTTTTTGTGGTCCATTCCCCTCTGGGAATTGACCACAGCATCCTTTAGAAGCTGCATCTCCACCCGTCCTTTCAGAACATCTATGGTCTTGTGGTATGTAAGTCTGTCTAACCTCCTTCTGGGCCCACTGACACCTGTTTGTCTTCATAATGCCCTATGACAGCAAGCTTCAGAAATTAAACACTTTTCTTCTCCTTATTTTAAATTAATCTCCCACTGATGTCAATGAGCACAACCTATTTCTTGTACTAGGGTGTTTGGTGCAGAAGTTTCACAGACAGTTCACCCACCAGGAAGGGGGGACATTCCTAATGCTGGTCCTTCACACCCCTTTATCTCCTGAGGTACATGCAAGGTGCAGATGCACCAAGGCCACCTACCAAAACAATGACAGCCCCACCACGTTCTCATGATCTGGCTGCCCCTCAACACCCTGTTGCTGCCCATGGAAGCGATGGCTGAAGAGCTGTCAGTTATGCATGAGGTGCATTCCCCAAAATGCAACTGCCAGCTTCACATAGAGGAGAGCTTGGGGATTCACTTGTTCCTGAGATGCACTGCCTTGCATCTGTCGATCTTGCAGCTCACACTTCAGCCCCCTTAAGTTTTGTGGGGTCCTTCTGACATTCCTCACCCCTACCACAGCACTTAACTACAAACTCCAGGTCACCGATGAAGATGCTGCATGAAACCTGTAATGTCAGGTCTACTTTATGTGGTTACCAACGCCCTCTCAGGACACCAACAGCCTTGTCAGGCAAGGTGCACAGAAGCCACAGTCAATCTCTCTCAAAAAAAAAAAAAACACCCAGACCTTTTATCCACCTATTCAATAATTTTATTCCTTGTAATAGAACCACACATTCTAGTTTCTGAAGAAATTGTAGCGCTTCAGTGGATATCTGAACATAATAAAGCAATCTCACAAGCTGCAAAAAAGCCAATACCAGTGATTACGTGTTCTAAGAACTAAGTAATTAGAGTCCAACGGAGATGAAATCAATGAATAATGAATGAAAAGTTGTCAAGGCTTCTGAAAGGCATCCACAAGCACACGTCTCGGACAACCCCACAGCAGCATTTGGCAAGGCTTCCTCCACCAGCACACTGCGTGCGGCCAAACGCAGACAGATGTGAGCTACGCACGTCAGTAGAGATCTGAACATGACAGCCCACAGACCAGGGCACACACTGCTGTAGTGTGAGCTCTCCAGCCTCTGCTAGGACGCTCATCTTTTCCTACATCTCAGGTGAAGATGACCAAATCTATTTTTGGGGGTATTTTGTTGTTTTTTTTTTTTTAAGAGGCATAATCTGTTAAAGCGGGAAAAAAAAGCTTGTGCTCATCTGCCTTCCAGAAGCCAGCCTCACAAATGAGTCGCAGGGAAATAAATCTTACATTCAGCCCTCGTAATCTGAAAATATCCTATTTGTAAAACACCAGATAGCACACACTGAGTCACTGCCTCCAACTTCCCAATTTCCATTCAGGATAGATGCTTTGTCAGGGGAATGAAAACACAGCCTTCTTCCAACACCTAATACCCCTAATTTGTTCTCAGATGATACGGTCTCAGACTCTACATCCAAAACATTCGCACTCGGCAGCTTTATCCCCACTACCTATTCTTGCTGTGTGCTCACCACTATTAAACTTTAAGACCTTCATGCACTTGGAGACAAAGGAACAGGGCCTTTGACCTCAGTGTCATCTTGCTGCACATTCCCCAGCTCCCTTCAAGAGGAAGCTCTTGCACCAGCTCAGAACTTCACCACTGTCCTTCTTTGCTCTAAAAAAATCCTTCTCATGCACTAGTGCACATCTGAGCAGGAGGAGTCACACTGTCAATCTGTCCCCAGATTCAACCCTTAGCCCCTTTCTGACCATTATCATCTTTCAACTGATTCAGCATGGCTATGTCAAGACTTACACCCTTTTATAAATTCTATAGGAGAACAAGGAGAACTTCAAGGTGTAGTTCATCAGATGCATGTTTGGCAGTCTCTACTTTTCCATGGTGAAGGAGATTCACCAACAGAACATGACACCAGGACTAGCACAATGACCTCAGACTTCTCCAAATCCAAAGATCTACCAGCCCTATAATTCAGTGCTTCTGCTCTGTGGTATCAACACCCATGTTCATTTGAAGTCAGAGACCACATTCCTACTTCCAGGAGCCAGCCAATACTACTAAAAGCAGCTACCACTTTAAAGGGAAAACAGAAGATGGGTATGGGGTGGAGTTTGCAGTCTGTGTTTTTACTGGTAAATGAGTAGGGAGTCATACTGGGGTTTAAGATACTATAGTGAAGTTCCTGAACAGCCTAGAACATAAGTGAGTAAGGATGCAAGGACCTACACTGTCATCAGCACCTTAAAAATGACCTTAAAGTTAAGGTTATACAAGTTAAAGCAGCTAAACATCATTTAACCCCTAAGTTCTCTTTTAAAAATAAAAGCAAAGTGTTTGAAGCAATTTCAGTGAACTCAGTTGCTCAAAGGACATTGGTTATATGGTCACAAATTCTTCATTAGAAGCGCTAAGTATTAACCACGTTTGAGGTTAAATGTGCTTCTGGGGACAGACACAAACACACCTTTCATCGACTGCCTGACTGTTGTTTAGGATGCAAAAGTAAAGCCAAGATGGGAGACCTGGGAAGTACCCACCTTCACTATGACAGTTTGATCGGAGATGCTGCTCATCATCTCATTAATGGACTTGAAGAGCTGCAGCAGAGACTCCCTGAAGTCTGCTTCTCCTTTGTTTTCATAAAGTCTGAAAAATAATAAGGTTTCACAAGCATGATCCAGATAAAAATGGAAATGCATTTAAAAAAACTGTTCAAATGACAGATGATAACTCATTACATTACTTTTAAGTTCAAGAATGTCTACAAGATTGACTGAACTAAGAGTTTTCTTTCACCAAAAAAAAAACTAACAACAACACAGACTGAGCAGGATGGACCAGCAGGAACAAAAAACTTATTTTAAAGCCTCCTACCTAAAATGCCACATTGACCACTATTGTTTAAGCCTTCAAGTCATGGTGAATCCCTCAGCAGTGACCTGATTCCACGTGCCCACGCAAGCAGTGGGAGTCTCTTCGCTCCGCACAAGAGCACGCAGATGTCTGGGAGGACCATTGCCAAGCAGCTCTCTGATGAGGAAGCCAGATACATGCTGACAGCTTACCAACAATCATTAAAATCTCCCAGTGGCCTACTGAAAGACCTTAAACTCCAAGAAAAAAAGAATGCATTTCACCTCCAATTTCTGGCTCCCTGACACTAAACCAGTCAAGGCTCCGTTTCCCCTGCAGTCGGAACGGCTGTTGGGGGAGAATGGCTAACCCACAGCTGAAGCTCTCAAGGCAGGTCCCTGTGACTTCAGGTGGGATTTGTCAAGATTCCATCTGCCCACAAGGACCCTTCTCTCTCCCCCTCTCTATGCCAGGGGGATTAAAAATTGCCCCGAGACACCTGAGCAACACCAAAGGCAAAAAAATATATGGCCAAGTTGAAGAATTTGGTCCCCTGGTTCAATACAACCCAGGAATGAACATTCCTGAAACTTTCCTGAATATTTTAACTGCAGAATGATCTCTGCTTCATGTGTAGGGAGAGATAATTCTCAGTACAAAATGGCAAGGGATGGAAGGAAGACAGTTACCTCCAAATAAATCCTTTAAATCCCCTCCCCATCCCACCCCCTTATCAATGTATGACTTGCCTACATAAGGACTACTGCAAATGCACTTCCAGAACCTCAGCTACACAGACTTAATGTGACAAAGAGAGACCAGTGTTCAAAAGCAGCTCGGGAGAATCTGTCATCCAGGTCAAATCTAAACCATGCTGTTCAGAAACATCACGTGGAACTTCTTCCCCCCACCTAAAACCCCAGTTGGCTTTGATTGTCTCCCAGAACCTCAGCCAACACCAACTGGGCTTCCAAAACCCCCCTTGGTTCCACTAGCTCTGTCCCTGAGCTCACCTGAACACTTTGCACCAAGACCCATTAGAGCAGCTCCCGGCAAGGGTTGAATTCCCTGCTGATTTCCTCCATTTCCTTTTGGAGTTAAACCCAGTAAAGTGTTCTTGAATGTGGTCTGCAGCTCAGAAAAAAGCACCACACCCAGGAATTTTCTATGTGCCATCATAGTATGATTTCTTTATGTCTGAAGATATCATGATGGAGCAGATGGAAAGGGGTTTATCTTAAGATGAAGAGGAAATTCAGAACATTCCTGCTGCTTTACACTGAAACTAATGTGTATCATTTTTAATGCTGTGTTCATAAACCTTTGGGAGCCACAGATATTAAAAAAAGCTATTTAACCAGTACACAGGGGAAATGAATGCTCCCCAAAAATACTAAATTGTGTTATTTTGCTGTGCAAGCTTCTATTTTTTTAGGCTAAAACTGAGGGTTATGCAGGACAAATTACTTGTTAACTCCCAACTTAAATAATGGATTTTAGTGTCCCCCTGAACAGATTAGAGAGGTGAAACCAATACCAATAGAAAAAGTAACTAAACTTGACAGTCCAATAAATCAAACTGCTTCAAACAAAAAGCTTTGCCTTTCAAAAAGGAAATTGTAATGAAAATAAATAAGTTAGTCACAAATGTGTTTCCACTGTCAGTTATTAACATATTTAACGTGCCTGATAATGCACAAAACCACTGCAGCTATGGGGAAAACCAGAATTACACCAAGTTGACCCTTTTAGCACTACCTTCAAAGTGTTAAGCTTGTTGTAAATGCAGCATAACCCCCGGGATCATTGCCAAGCAACCCAAATAAAGAGATCTGTAAAGACCATTTGTAATATTTTCCCCTTTATAAGCCTTGCTATATTACTTGCCACCAGGCTTGAACTAGATGAACTAGGCTTCTATGCATTTATCTAGAACTGAAGCTTGCCTGCAATCACATCACTAAAATGCTCCATCTATTCAGCCAACTACCACATTAGGAAAGTTCAAAACCCACGTAATATTTTTTTTTTACTAAAAGATTCTGCTTACTCCTTGCGATTGCTCAGTCAAACACTAATGATATTCCAGGACACCGCTACACTTTTCTACATGGTAATCACTTCCAATCACACACCTCAGGCAGGATTGTCAAGTTTTACAGCAATTTTGTGTTATTCAGCAGCTTCACTGATTAATCCCTGGTCATTGAAAGCCGCGCCTTCCCACCGCTAAAGAACTGGGAATTTGTGCTTAGCGCGAGGAAATCCAGCGGCCAATACCAGAGGGTCGCATTGCCTGTAAATCTACATCTGCAGCAACAGATAATTTTTTTTTTTACACCCCTCCCCACGGGTTTTGAAGTGATTTGAGGTACCAGTGACATTCTGTGTTTTACGAATCTCGTGGCAAGATTCCTACGGAAATAAATTACAATCTCTAAATTAGAGGAAGGTCAGTGGAGCTGGCAACTTGAGAGCTCTACATAAATCCCTTGTAATGAGGTTGTTACCATCGCTAACAAGTAGTAAAAGGATTGAATCTAAAGTGAAGATGAGGAGGGCAAAAGAGCTGGTGAAGGGCCTGGAGAATAAATCTTATGAAGAGCGACTGAAGGAGCTGGGACTGGTTAGTTTGAGGAAGAGGATGCTGAGGGGAGACCTCACTCTCTACAGCTCCCTGAAAGGACATTGGAGAGGTTGGTGCTGGTCTCTTCTCACAGGTAGTTAGCGATAGAACAGGAGGGGATGGATTCAAGCTGTGACAGGGGAGGTTTAGACTGGACATTAGGGAAAAATTTTTCCCAGCAAGAGCAGCCAGCCACTGGAACAGGCTGCCCAGGGAGGGGGTTGAGTCACCATCCCTGGATGGGTTTCAGGGTGGTTTAGATGTGGTTTTGAAGGACACAATTTAGGGGTGAACTTTGGAGAGTAGGGTTAATGGCTGGACAAAATCCCAAGGGTCTTTTCCAACCTGAATGATTCCATGGTATTATCAACTTGGTTTATATCTTTTGCTTTTTTTTTCTTTATGCTTGTTTTTGTTTTGTTTGGTTGGGTTTTTTTTATAATATTTCACATCCAAACCCACAGTACTGACATCCAAATGAAGTTAGAATAATTATTTCTGGGATAATTATTAGGCTGGAATATCTGGAATAATTATTTCTTGCAATCAGAAATCTCAGCGTCACCAAGTCCCTGCTTAGGTCACTAATGCAGGAGGGTCAAGTGAGGAGCACAGAAGAACCCCCAGCAGGCCTCAGCCACACCAGGAAGCATAAAAAGAGCTTCTAGAGAAACCCAATTGATACTCCTATCAAAAATATTATTGCTCTTGGGAAGATTTATGCCACTCTTCTTTCTTTCCACTTTTCTATCTCACTCACTGAAACCTATTGAGTCTGCAAGGCCCTACAAGCTGCAGCCAACAGTTTGCTTCTGCTCTGACAAGGGGACCTGGGGAGCTCCAAGTTGCTGAGGGTTTGATTCCAGCAATACTTGGAGTTTCCTTGAATGAAGGTGTCAAGAAAAGTGCACTTCATCCTCCTTTCCCCCTCCCCTCGCTGTCCATCCACCCTGACTCTCTTCACTCACCACGTCTGGCCCAGCAGTAAAGCCCTCTGCCAACCACAGCTTCTCCCAGAGCTCTGCAAGAGCCACAGGACAACTGTCCTATGTGCCATCTAGAAAAGTTGCCCCTCTGCTTCAAAGTTTTGAATATTTTAGTCTGCCCAGACTTTTGCAGCCATCTGAAGCAAGCCACTAGCGAAGTCTAAGCCTGGATGAGAGACAGGACAATCCAGCTACTTGATACCTTCAACCTTTCAGTTATCAACTAAAGTCTCCCACATAGTGGCAAGTTTTATTTGTTCAGGGACTAAGCTACAAAGAGCTGAAACACATCATGATTTTTAGCAGCGCGTGGCTACTGGAGATAGACAGCTTTTAACAAAGTATGGCCTGCTCCTAGGGAACAACTGTCTCCTGAAATAAGTTCTAACAACTCAAGATATTTCTACAACAGTGCAGTATCGAGCAACTTTTAACGTGTGATGTTAGGATTTTTGACACTTTTTTATATAAAGTATTGTCTACGGGAATTACAGGAGGTTTCAGCATCCACATTACTTACTGATTGAACAAGATCCTGGACCGCACTATGAACTTGAAGATGTACTCCAGAGCTTTCATAGCTTTAAAGAGTTGATCGGTGATACCGCACTTCTCCGCGCTATCCACGTACGTTTTTAAAACTTTAGTCAGTTTTCTGTTTAAATACAAAAAAAAACCCCAAGTTACAAGAAAAATTATGGGCCTAAGAAGAGTCCACCAAGCTACAAAAATAAATTATGCAACTAATGAACTCATCACGTTCCTGCTTTTAGTTGGTAAGCAGCCACAAACCTATGCTTGAGGAAAACAACACAGACCAGAACACCAACCTAAAAGCAATACAGCAAATCTCAGTAACACTTATTTTCTGTTAGATATTTAGGGATATTCATCTTTAAGCTATTATAAAGATGCAACTAATAATCAAATAATAAGAATAATTAAATGAAATACAAACAGTGTTAGAATTAAACCACAAAAGGAGTTTGACTAAACAAGGCTTCCCCCTTACCAAGTTTTCACAAGTATTTGGGGCTAGAATTTGTGGGGTTTCCCCCCCTCAAAAATGTATATGAACCTCAGTGGGTAATTCTCTCAGTCTACATTTTGAAGTCTATCAAACGTGCAAGTGGAACAATTGTCAGTTTAATACCATTTCAACTATGTCCCTTCTAATGAATACCAATGACTATTTTCATGCAAGTACAAACGATTCCATTTTAAATCATCCTAATACTGTATGTTTCAACATTCACACTGAAACCAAGTACAACATTACATACCACTAACAGAAAACAACATTGAGTAGTCAGGTATCTTGAAATACAGGCATTTAAATAGGAGTAAACTGCCTAAGAACATCAAGTAATCACATAAATATTGTCGGTGCAACCTCTCATTAAACTTGTGCAATAAAAGGTGAGGAGAGGGCAGGGATCTGTCGTGGCCACAGGCACAAATCAGGCCAAAATTCAGCTCCTCCAGCATCCTCAAGCTTAAACCTGCTTCTGCCTCCTGGCATTTAAGGGAAGGAAGGGTGCTCTCCATGCCCACCAGCCCAAGGGCCACCTTCAGCTCTTGCTGGAAATATTCAAAGTCAGGTTGGCCAGGGCTCTGAGCACCCTGCTCTAGTTGCAGATGTCCCTGCTCCCCACAGACGAGATGGATTAGATGACCTTTAAATGTTCCTTCCAATCCAAACCAGTCTGTGATTCTAACAAAACCAGATGCTGGAGGAAGCTTCATCCTTTACCCATTTCACACTAAGGCTGCAACAGTGGCTAGAACTCAGTGAAGCACTCGTAGTATCCAAGTTGTGACTACAGGCCTAACTCCTCTGCACTATTTGAAATCTAAATTAATACTTCTCAAACATTTTCTCTCCACATAATAGAGCCTGTATAACAGCAAAGTGCACAGCAGGTTTTCTGGTTGGAATTTGTTTTCCTCCCAACACTGCAAAGGTATCCATTATATGTATTTTCTTCCAACACTAACAGCCTGAAGCAGCAACAAAGATCCAAACTGTCAAGAAATACTTAAGACAGCAAAAATTATGGACAGTTTTTTGTTCCTCCCTAAAGTGAGAGTAACACAGATAATAGAAGGTAAAAACATCAATTTAACGCTACATCTTTGAAGTATCTTAACAGCACATGATTTCTTTCTCAAGTATCACTGAGAACTGCTTATGAATATCTTTCTTCCAAAATAATTCCTGAAATTGTCAAATCTCCTTGAATAACAACATCAAAACTTCTTCCTTGCAAATGACTGAATGTTTTACTACTGTTATTTCAGTAGAGACAGACATCCTAGCATCAGGCTTCTTCAAGAACCTCCCACCCTCCCAAGGTCTATGGAGAAATTGCCAATTAACCAACATAAACAAAATAACTGAAAAATGTTACCTAATTTTTCCAGATAAGCCACATCAGAACAAGGCAACGTGAACACTTACGTGTAGGCTAACGTAGCGCTGAAATGCTTCTTAATGTAGGTTTCCAAGACAGGATTAAAATGTTGAAATTTTCTGTCAGCAATCAGTCCAATGATAAATACCTGAAAAAAAAAAAAAACAAGATGATTATTGCACTATCCTCAAAAAAAATTAGTCTTTAATATTATGCATTCACTCAACTCTATTTTCAGGGAAGACGCAGTAATAAAAAACACACAGACTTTGGCTTTTCATCCTCACAAAATATTCATATTCCCCCTTCCTGTGAAGATTTCCTTGTTATAACAGGAGTTTTCTGTTCTAAGCACAAACTTCCCTTTTCTGTCATAAATTCTGCTGTTAATCTGCTGAAGTGACTGGATTTAATCACTTCCATCTTTTCTGGGAGGATGACGTGATGTAATCCAACCCTCTTTTGATCAAGTCCAACCAAAGCTTCAAAGAATTATTATTCAATTGAAAAAACTGTAACTACCAGCTACAATTATCTTTCATTAGTAAACCTCATTCTACATGTACACCTTGTTTTATTTACTCAGAGTATCAAGGTTTTATTCTACCCACAGCGCAAACTTACCAAAGCATCAAACACTAACGTGTCAAATGTCTCACTCTCCGAGTTCTCCATCATTATGTTAAAAAGTGCATCCAAAGTATCTTGAAGAAACTAGAAATAAATACACAGGTAGGGATGTTTTTGTAGGAAAAAAAAATGAAATTCAGATTTCACACAGGTTTCTTCAGACATTTACCTTGTAAAACAGAAATGAAAGCAAAGGCAGTTTAAAAGTTAGCAAAAAAAATAGGGAAAAATTGAACATTTCTGTTTTCAGCAAATTATTTTTTAGTTAAGTTGATTATCAATACACCCATATCACTCGGAAGGAAAAAGTCATAAATCACACTTGGTACACCTGAAGGAGTTTAATCTATTCTAGCGAATGAACAAAAACATCTCAAAACTCATTTTCAGCAGTCAACGGGATCATGCATTTTCTGAAACCCGATGTTCCACAGCACAAACCAGACAAGCAACTGAGCCTCATGCCAAATAAATCAAGTCATCCTCAGTAGATTTGAGCTGAGCAATGAGAAGTGCACAGCGTTACCGCTTTCCAGGACCGCACCAGCCCGAGGCCCCCCATTTCAGAAGGAGAACGCGCATGCAGGGGTGGGAAACCCAGCACACACAACCTCCTGCCCCAGCCCAAAACCTACACGCCTCTACCACTGTAACAGAGGTCGAGTCTTCACTAGCCACTTGGCTGGACACCCTGATCTGTGCAACATGGAAGTAAAAGCAGATTAGTGTCAGGAGATTCGTGTTAAGCAGAGGGATAAAAGCTCTTTTACAGAGGTCTAATGACAGTATTTCCTGCCAGTGACAGCCAGTAACCCATGCATGGCCCAGAGATACTCATCAACACGCTCAGTTTTATCATCATGGGATTCTGTGTCTGAGGAGTTTCTTCAGCCAGATGACCCAAAACCAACATGGGCTCCTCCAAGGCAGAACAAGGACGGATCACGGTCTCAGTCTGTATTTCTTTTGGTTGAGAAAGAAGGGGTTCAGCATGGATTGTTCCAGCATGTCTGTCTCAACTGAAGTAAAGATAATTTTTTGTCTTGTAGACAAGACAAAGTATAGTTGGGGAAGAACATCTGAACAAAAGCCATGTCCATGTGGTGCTGAGGGTGGTGGATTTGCCAGTGCTGGGTTAGCAGCTGGACTTGATTTTAAAGGTCTTTTCCAACCTAAACAATTCTAAAATTCCCAAGACTGCAACTACAAAAAGATGTACACCATGGAAGCAATGGAAAAACAGCCTGACTCCCATCTTCCTCCCTTTAGAATTTTTATCTATGCAGTGAGTGTCTTGGTTTAAGTGACTCATGTTTGATCCATCTATTATACCTAGAGTTAAATCTCAAGAACTAACCCCGACTGAGCAGCTCACTGAACACCACTGAATGCCAAGCTTCCTCAAAACAAGTGAACATGGAGCCACAGATCATACCTCCAGTAACTAGAGAAAAAACAGAAAAAAGCCAAAATGTTTGCAGCTGATTTTAGACTTCACTTCTAAGGGAGATCCAGCTCATAATTTCTTTATAGGATTTGCACAGGTGGGGGACTGTCCCACTTGCTCAATTCAAGGTAACAGGGCGTCAGGGGTTGGAAGGGACCTTGGAGATCTTTGAGTCCAACCCCCCTGCCAGAGCAGGGCCATAGAATCCAGCCCAGGTCACACAGG
>JANIJG010009536.1:0-36632 GCA_024611175.1 Megaceryle torquata | reverse complement strand
TTAAATTTAGAATTTGCATCAATTGATTTTTAAGAAGTGCCATTCAAACAAACAAAAACCCCCACAAACAAACAAACCACAAACCCCCCCCCCAAAAAAACAACAACAAACAAACCTGGAGCAACCTTTATAATATAGGGACTTACAGATTGGTTTGGGGTTTTTTTTTTTTTTGTAGGTAGTGATGTGCAATTATGAATTTTCATGCCCTCCTTATCAAAAGAAATTTGGACAAATGTTTTGTTTCCTAATAGCATAATGCAGAAAAGTCTAAGTAAAACTTGTTTGGGTTTTGGGTTTTTTTTGGTTTTTGTGGGGTTTTTTTGTTTGTTTGTTTTTTGTTTATTTTATTTTATTTATTTTTATTCCCCCCCCTCTTCTTTTCTGGACAGGCTTTGATCTTGAAACAGTGAAAAGCAACATCCGTGTTCTGTTTGAAAATGCTGTTAGAAAACGTTTGATGGCTCACAGAAGGATTGGTTGTCTTCTGTCAGGTAAGGTGCAAGAATCACAATGATTCTGTGTCTTCTCTCTTTCACCTGTCCTCTACTAGTTAGAGGAGAGTATACTGGCTGTTCATCTGAGATATACCTGAAGTGATCTGAATCTTTATTTGCTTTTCAGCACAGAAAATGGAGAACTTGCTAGTTTGTGATAAAGTTTTCTAGTGTACAAGTATCTTGAAAGTCTTTATGCTTTTAAAATTTACTTCAGGCTGAGATGTTGGTTTGTTGATACACTGACCATTTTTAAGCAGGAGGAAAGAAGTATATTCTTATTGAAAAATCGCCCAATATACTCATAACTATATGAGATTTATACTGAGGTTGATGTCTAAAAATAAAATGTAATTACTACATTTTCTTTGCCCAGATTGAGCATAGAAAAAAGTCTTGGCATGTTTCAGATACGAGGAAGTAAAGTTCTTGTCACCTTCTTTGCTTTAGCCTCCATCCTAGACTGCCCTTTCTTTACCAAATTATAGGGGATCATCTGGACCAAAATTATTTGCTGCACTCCTGCAGTTGAGGTAATAGCTTGCAGTACAGGAAGGTGTTCACTGACCTAGGTGATTAGTGTTGTGATCTGATGGCTCAGTGTTAGAGGTACTTTAGAGGTAAGACGTCATAGCCATGGGACTGACATCTATCTTACTGTGTTGTAGCACTTTGTACTTGTGGTTAGCATTCTGATATGCTGTTCATGCATTCACTGAACATCAGTAATAACATTCATTTATCATGAAACCTGTTAAATGGGCATTTGAATGAGAGAACTAAGAGATACTCTTGGATCATTTCCTTACTGTAGCACTGTAAGAAGAAGGAGGGAGGTAAGTCAAATAGGGAGACTTGCAGAGTTGGAAGATCCTAACCTCAGTAAAAAGCCTGTTCAAAACCCAGACTTCAAATATCAAATCAGAAGGCAGTCAGCAGCTCCTCAAATGCACATGCAGAATGTATGAGTAGCAAAACTAAGTGCCTGTGCTGGTGTAATACCAAAGTGTATCTGTGCCTCGCAATTTTGGGTCTGCTCAGAGCATCATGGTTGAAGAAATGCTTTTGTTTCCGATCACGGTGGGAGTTCTGCAGCTTCACAGGAGAAACCTCAGGTTTTTATTTCCCTGATTTTCGCTTCCTACACACTCAGTTTGATTTCTGTGTTCTCATTTTCTCAGACTCTGCATGTAGTTTCTACAGAAGGAAGTTTATTTTATTTTTCTACAAGGTAGCATGGCCACAAAGGGGACCAGGGTGTGGGAAAGGGTGCAAATGCACTGAGCTGAAACATCACATGCAGACTGTAGGAAGCAGATTATGATTTTGGCTCATGCTTATCACAGCTGCAGGCAGGTATGGGAGAACAGGTACTGTGTTTTGCTTTGTGCTTCAGAGGCGAGGAGCAAGTAGAACTAGTCAAGGATTAGCAGAACTACCTCATGAGAATAGGAAGGTGGAGCTTTAGAGTACCTAGGCAGCTTGTGCATCTCTTGGTTTTATTTTTTTCTTTGTTTCCCATAGTATTCAAATCTTTCCACTGTCCTCTGAGGAGGAAAAAAAAAAGAATGTCACTAGGGAACCATTTCACTTTGAAGTGATGTTTAAAAAAATTCATTCCATGTGTGAAACATGCTTTTGAAAAGTGATTGGGGAAGAGTGGAATCCTTACACTAAACATTCTGTTCTTTTACGTAATTCTTTTTTTTGTTCAAAAAACAAAGAAAAACTACCTAGTTTGTCAGTGATCAAATGTGTAGGTAAGAGGAGGATAGAGAGCAGTTTTGAAAGGAGAATAAATCATGTTATAGCAGAGTTGAGAAGGGGCATGTTCTGTACTGGAACAATGTTTTCAGAATACTTTCTATGTATCTGTAAAAAAGGATTTCCACTGATGCTTCTGACACCAGAAGTACTAACAACTCTTATTAAAGATGTTTCACAAAGTTTCCTGATTCTCTTGTTAAGCAGAGGTAAATGTGTACTTGTACAAGTACCACCTTGGATTCACACATCTTAAAAATGAAGCCCACTCAATGAGATTCTGCTGTCTAGATTCAGTGCCCTTAAGGGGAAAAAAAAAAAATAGTCAAACACCTAACCAAGTAATTTGTTTTGTTGGCAGGGGGCTTAGATTCCAGCTTGGTTGCAGCTGTTCTTCTGAAACTGATGAAAGAAATGAACATAAGTTACCCATTACAAACCTTTGCAATTGGAATGGAAAACAGTCCTGACTTACTGGCTGCCAGAAAGGTATAGTAAGCATTGCTTTCAGTTTTTTCCTGAGCTGCTGACTGCTGAACAGTGTAAATTAATGGTGTTAGGGTCATGGTCTGATTATTAATAGTCACACTGAATACTCATGTATTGCTATGATGGAAAGCAGTTTGCAGTACATAATTTAGTACAACATTTACTACTTAGTTAAATCTTACAAAAGAGATAATTGAGCATTACCTGTTTTCTCTTGCATTTGGAAGACTTCTATGACAGGTTTCCTTTGCATTGTTACCAAAAGGATAGTACTTTGGAATTGTCTCAATTCTGCCTCTGGGTTTTAGGGTAAATTTCCATGTTATAGTTCCTGTGATATGACATTTGTATATATGTTAAATATTGTGAGTTAATTGTCAGTTTACTCAAGAGCCTTGTACAAACTGTTTGGCATCTGGGGTACTTTTTAGGGATCCAGACTGTTGTGGCTTTTGAGCTGCTTTTTGCCTTCAAGGCAAATGTCTGGACTATTTAGCGTTTATATACAGATAGAAATATCTATAGATTCTGCTTTGCTTTGGGTAAGCAGCTGGATAGTCCATGTAATCATGGTGGAACACTGTAGTTAGGGAGACTGCTCCCTGTAGTGAATGCATCCCTGTAAGTCAGAGGAGCTCATACAGTATTGCCTCTTCTTGTCCTCATGTCATATAATTCTCACTGTGGTGGAATGGAGCTGGTGCTTTCACTCTGTGTGTGTGTTTTATACACAACATATGTTTAAAAAAATATTTCAGTTGGAAAGCAATATGTTATTGTGACCTTCTACAAACAGGTGGCAGCACATATAGGCAGTGAGCATCATGAAGTAATATTTAATTCTGAAGAGGGAATTCAGGCAATCGAGGATGTTATCTTCTCACTGGAAACCTATGATATAACAACAGTAAGAGCTTCAATCGGTAAGGGGTTTTTTTTTTGCTTTATATCACCCAAATAAAATTCTATACAAAATCATGTAGTCCTCTACTACATCCTTTCACTGTTGAAAAACCTGACAACTGGGACTTCTCGTAAGTTCTGCTGCCCAATATTGTCTGTGATACTGCACTGAGCCAAAACTAGTTACTGTTTTCAAAGTCACTGACTGTACAAAACAATTATCAAGAGCTGTTCCTGAAGCTCTGGGATGAAAAACAAAAGTTGTGAAGAAGAAACTTTAGATCTACAGTTCTAGGTGTTCTGCTTCTTGAGGAGCATACTCTAAATACAAACCTTGGGGGAGGTGGGAAAATTTACAGGTTATTTGAGGTATTGAATGTTATGATAGCAAATGAATTATGATTACCCCTTCCTTGCATAATTCTAGTACTAAAACACAGTATTACTTGTCACCCTCTAGTAACACGTGCACTCAAGCCAGGTAGACTTCTTATAATGTGTCTTTGATTCTGAGAAATGAAGTCAGTGACCAGCAGCTTTCCAACAGGTTTCCAACATGATAAGAATTAAAAACCCTAATCCAGTGTGACCTTCTGTGTAATACCAGCTACAATGCTTTACTCACTTAATCTTGTGTCAGCCTAAAACATTGTAAAAAAAATTAAAATAAAAAAAAGCCTAATAAGCCAAAAAGGCAACACAGTTTGGAAGACCTGGGCCCCTGCATGGAACTTGATACATGACTTTGGAATGTGAAATACTGAAAGTGTTTCTTTAAAAAATAAAGCCAACTTTACATCTGTCATTTTCCTCTGTGATTGTTGCTTAGTATGAGAAATAATGACCTTGATTCTTTTCATTAGATCTCTAATGCTTCTGTTTATAAAAAAATACTCCTTGGAAAGATACAGGGAGGGGAAAGCATAATTCTGATAAATAAATGATTCTTAAAAAAAAAAAATCAGAAAAAGGCATTGCAGTTGTTTGCCATAGGACAAAATATTGTAGGAAAGAACTTTGTAAAATACTACACTTGAAACTACTAGATGTATACAGCATCATACATATAGCTGTATTTTAATAACTTTATATTTTTTTTTTCTTTTAAGGAATGTATCTTGTCTCCAAATATATACGGAAGAAAACGGACAGTGTAGTCATTTTTTCAGGAGAAGGATCAGATGAGCTGACACAAGGATATATATATTTCCATAAGGTAAATTTATTCTCTATACAGAAAGTCCTTGAGCTGCTTGTTCTCCCCTTCTATAGAAAATCTCTGAGATTTCAAGGTGTGATGTTTGAAGTTTGTCACAGCTATTTGTTTGTTGAAACTTTCACCTGAGGTGGCATAAAATCCAAGGGATTTTAATTGTCTAAAATAAATTTTTTTAATTCCAAAAATTCCCAAGACCATTATTTCTTGTGTGTAGTCTTTGCTACTTCCAAAGTCACTCAGTGATCACTACAACTCAAACACAGGACAGCAAGTGATGATTCTCTCAGTGCATCTGTATGAAGTCTGTGTGCTATGTACCTACCTATGTCTCGTTACAGGCACCATCTCCTGAAGAAGCTGCAGAAGAGAGTGAGAGGCTTCTGAAGGAGCTCTACCTGTTTGATGTACTTCGTGCAGACAGAACTACTGCAGCACATGGGTAAAATGTAGTCTCTTGGATGCTGAGGAGTCCTGTGATTTAAAAGCCTAGGATCTTAAAAGTTCTGCTGCTATTGAGGATATTACAACAGTTAATTGTCAACTTGTTCCTGTTTGAATTACTAAGTGATTCAGAATATTGTGATACTGGATAATTTTATTCCTACTGTCTGGGTCTAAGCTACTCTAAGATGATCATCTTAGAGTATCTAAGATATATATCTAAGACTATCTATCAGTCTTCAAAGTAGTAGTAGCAAATGGGGTGCATCCCATACTCTGCTTAAGGTCTTTCTCATAACTTGAGACACCACCTGCTTTAGCAGACCAGGCACTGTGAATGTTCAGGTATGCACAGGCACTCTGGGTCCCTGTGCTCTCATTGGGTGGGAAGTGAGCTAGCAGGTCTAATGGGCAGGCAAATCTTCTCTTCAGAGTTACCATCCATCACATTTCTGTTCTAAACACTACTAGACAAATTTGGCATTGCAATTGCTACGAGCAGTGCTTTACTGAAGAAAGTTTTAGTGCGTGAGCACGGGCGGTGGATTTGAGTGCTGCTTCTGAACAGTAAGATAGAGGAGGAACAAAACTGTGAATCTAATTGCATCTGCCTACAGTACCTCTTGATTCGGAAGCAAGAGACTGGTGGGGGTTTGTATGCCAAGATGAAACCCAAGTTGTAGCCTGAAGGAATTTGAGCAACAGCAAACTACACTGAAAAATTTAAACTGGCCTTCTGTGACTGTAGGGCCAACTGTGTTGCCAGCTGATGCAGGAAATGTCTTTTGTCTGGGTTTGTACTGGTCTTTGCAGAAGCAGGGAAACAGAAATATAAATATGCAGAGTTAAGAAGAGAAGGCAAAGTTGTATTTGACTTTGGGGTTTTTTGAGGTTTAAATAAAGAATATTGAATCTTATAATTAGCATATGTATGAAGAATTAAAAAAAGTGCTGAAAGGAAAAAGCATGTGCATTGAGTTGGTTAGTGGACTAATAAAGAGATGTTAGGATGCACTCTGTGTGACTGATACCTTAAAGAATCACCAAATTGTGCACTGCAGAAAATAGCATTATTTTACTGAAGAAATACATTAATTAAAAAGAGAATACCGTTGGGAAGCTAGCTATAGATGAGAAAAGGATGGTACCTGTGGCAAAGTAAACAGCTTGCCCATTGGGAAACTTGCATGGTATATTGATCCTTCTACAAAATTACTTACCCAGCTTTATATAGCAAAGAGAAACATAAAGTCATAAAAAAGATGGACAGGGTGCAGGAGGTCTGCCATTTGCCTCACTATATGCTTTGTGCTGAAAAGTTTGGCCACGTATTCAAGACTTTAATATCACACTCTGGCTGCTACTCTTTGGAGGGTTGCCATTTCTTGAAGAGAAGCTGAGGTTAGCTTCACAGCACTGCTAGAAAGAAAGAACCATTATATTAATAAATTAAAAATGCATTTAAGGTGTTCAGATTTATGGAGAAAAGGGAGAGAAGACTTAAGAGTAGAGAGGAAATGCTGAAAGAACCTTTATCAGTTATAAGAAATTAACTTTAGGGAAAGACTTAACATGCAAATCTTGTCAGTATGTGTGGAAACAGCCTCAGTACTTGGCTTTTGAGTGATGATGGGGTTTTTGGTTGGTTGGGTTTGGTTTGGGTTTTTTGTGTTTTTCTTGGTGAGGTGGGTATTACCTGAAGTAGTTGAAGCTTTTTGTAAGGGGAGAAGCTACAGAGACAATGCAATTACTAAAATGCAGTATAATATTTCCATTTGACTTAGCTGAGCAGGAAAATGTCTCTTGAGGAGAGACACATGCTGAGGGGTTCTTCTCTCCTACAGCTTTTTATTATTTTTTTTTCTTGCCTTTAGTGTTCTTAGAAGCCATGGTGTGCATAAGAGAATGTTAACAGTAAGACTCTGTACATGTGTATCTGCCACTGGTATAGGAGAGAACTTGTGCAAATGCTGCAGATTCAGTAGTCGGTAGCTTAATGGTTTCCATGCAGGCTCCTTTTCATTGTTACTTGAAAACACAAACACATGTGGATTTCAGAAATGACAGCAGAAATCCTTGCTTGGTTCTGTGACAGCTTTACAAATAGCTGTTGCAAATCCCAATGAGCAACTTGGTAGTTCTCTGGGGACAAGAGAATTTTTTTTTTTTCTTTTTCCCCATGTGTTTTTGCCTATATAGAACAAGCATTGTAGTCTCTAAATTCACTGTACTGGAAGCTGTCCAGCAGATGGCATCATAAATCACCGAGATATTATTTACTCTGTGCAGATAGGGTACTTAACTTTCCAACTTAATTAAATGCAGGTAGTCATGAATATGCAAGTGAACTTTGTTTTAAGTAAAAGCAGAAAACTTTGTGACAGACAGGGGATGCTTAACTTTTATGGAATTTGTAAGCAGATGACTTATCAGATTAATTCAGTATCTTTTTTTATTTCCCTCTTTAGTCTTGAACTGAGAGTGCCATTTTTGGATCATCGTTTTACTTCTTATTATTTATCTCTACCGGCAGAACTGCGAACGCCAAAGGTATGTAAAGCTAGGGTTGGACTCAAGTGTGAGCTTACAAATTCACTGATACATACTCTGTGTGATCAAATGGCCAGATTCAATGGTTAAGTCCTCTAGCCCAAGTCAAACATGCTCTTAAATATTTTGCTGGATTGTTGGACTACTGGGAACCCTTTTGTGATCAGACCTTCTGAAAGGAAACAATTTCAGAAGTGTTTTAAAACCAGATCTTTGTACTGCAGTTCCTCAGACTCATGACATTGTTGTTTGTTCTGCAAACAGAATGGAATTGAAAAATACCTTTTAAGACAGTCCTTTGAAGATTCCAACTTACTTCCCAAAGAAATACTTTGGAGACCCAAAGAAGCTTTTAGTGATGGTATAGCATCAGTCAAGAAGTCTTGGTTTTCTATTCTTCAGGACTATATTGATCAACAGGTACAATACCACTTTTTGTTTTTTGTTACTGTCCCAGACTTGGATGTTTTAGATATGGCTGCCAAGAGGAGGCAGCTCACATGCTTGCTTGGGACAATAAATCTGGGAGTGATAGTAACTTCAGCTTCATGGTGGAGGAGCAAGGTGAACTTGAATCAACGCTCTTCTAGCTGAGTTGGTTAAAGATGTTTGAAATCGTAGATAGAAAGAAATGCTAGAGCTTGACAGAAATGGCTGTGTAAGGAAATGAACCTCATTTTAACTCTCTGGATTTCAAATTAGATTGTGTGTCAGCAAACACAATTTCTGGGTTACAAGCAAAGCAGCTGCTTCAGCTGAAGGCACTTGCATGAACTTACTCTGTAACTGAGTAACAGCATAATGATTTTATAATATCTTGTTTATGTCATTTGTTTTTCCCAGCCATGCTTAGCTAACCTCTTTTGCTTTTTAAAGCCTCTGCTTGCACTGTGAACCAATGAAGACTTACAGCATTTTGCATTTGGGCAAAGGATAGTCATCTCTGGTGTACAGAGGTAGTTTAATCGTGGGAAGGATGGAATAACATCCACTTTACACCAGAGCTCTGTTATATAAGCATATGTGTAGTTGAGCCTGTGGAGAGATGCTTGTCTGTCTTACTGCTAACTGCTTCTTTCTCATGCTCTTTCTCTATATTTTCAGACAAGAAAGTAGTTGGGTCAGGCAGCAGTGTTATGCTGCCTGTACTGAGCCTGTATTTGTGTAGTAGGAACAAACTGATTTCATGTCTGTGAGGAGTGAGACGGCAGCTTGGCAGGGGAAGCTGCCTTAGAAATTGCCTCAACTGGTGCAACTGTTCATCCTCCCTGTCTTAGCGAACTTAACAACTGGAGGTGTCTTTGACTCTGCACTTGAGATCTCCTGTTTCTAAGAGCTTTCAGTGGTTGGCGAATCCTTGTGTGTCTTTAACTTGCATAAAACTGACTTGTACAAGTTAAATATATCTGCAGCTTAACAAGTTTTGCTTATGTCTATAGGTTGATGACCTTCTGCTGGAAAAGGCAGTGGAGAAATACCCTTTCAATCCTCCTAAAACAAAAGAAAGTTATTACTACCGCCAGATCTTTGAAAAACACTACTCAGGGCAAAGCAACTGGCTGCCCCACTACTGGATGCCAAGATGGGTTAAAGCTACTGATCCTTCTGCTCGCACGTTGAAACATTACAAGTCAGCTACCCAAGAATAGGCCGTTGAAATAATCCCCAAATAGGAGTGCTGCAAGCAGTTCGCATGCACTCTGCTTTAAAAACAGCAACAAACCGCCCCCCCCAAAAAACCAACCACCATAAACCCAACAAATTATCCAAACCTAAAGCTTAAATGGTCTTTAAGATGCATTTTGACGATGCTATTGGAAATAAGAGCTTTCTGTGGTTAATATACTATTAAAAATTCACCGTGCTGTACCAAAACTTTGAAATTCATGGAAAATATTTATGGACAAGGAACTACCTTATTTGGCAGCTCTGTTCTTTATGTGACCTTGATTGTATTCATTTGCCTTGCAGTCATTTAATATATTTTAATGTGAGCTCTGTTTTGAGGACTTTAATTAAAGTCTCAGTGAGGCAAACTGCTGCAGGCCCTCTGAGCAAAGAGGACTTTGACCCTAGCTGTTTTGTGATTTGCGTTTCTGGCCATGGGATTTAGATAGACTGCCTATATTTTTCTCTTCTGAATGTCTTTCAAAGCATTCCTGAGAACCTTGGTCTGGTTTTTAAAAGGTATTTAGATACTCCATAGCTATGCAGAGATGCTTACTAGAGTTTATAATAGTGGTGGTGTTAGGTGTTAGTTAATTAAATTAATGGTAATCTTATTTGTAGCTGTGAAGCCACCAGTTTGCTGTTTTGACTCTTATAAATCTGTCAGCAGTCTAAGGAAAGTGTGTTACTGAAGACCAGAACAGACAAAAGAAGCTGAGTTATGTCATTGCTTCTGACTCAAGGGCTTCAATTTTTAAATGTATTTATTATTCTTGAAAATGGAGTGTTAACCAGATAATTTGTATCAGTTAATCAGGAATTTGCATGACTAAGCATTTCAAGATTTTTTTTTTCACTTATTATGAAGAGTTTTTCCACCTGTATGATGGAGAAGTAGATGGTGTTGCTGCACGTGGCCAACTGTGTGGTGAATCAACTCTCTTAACTACAAGTTTTAGTCAAAGCATCACTGAAGACAGTGGGATCAGACACCTTGCTTGGAAAAATGGGTAAAAAGCTTCTTTGGAAACCACAAGAACTTCTAATACCCTACTGAAAAACATACTGACTTCTTACCCAGGACAACATTTTCTTAACTACTTGGGCATGGGGACTCTTTTTTTTTTTTTTTTTTTTTTAAGGTATCTTAAAAGGTGGTTAAGAAATACATGTGTGCTGCAGATCGACGTGATGAGCATCATGTGCTTTATAAGACAGAAGTCTAGTTTACTGTCCCTCTTGACTAGGAAACCAAAGCCACTTGTTTAAAATCTTTGTAAAATGACTGATTGTCTGTTTATTATTTGCCCCTTATCCTGTGTTTGAATCTCTGTTCCAGAAACCTTACTGAAACCTCTCAGTGGTACTGTGAAGCTCATGAACTTTTCAGCTGTATGGCTGGCAGTGGTCATATTTTGACATAAACTTGCACATACTATTTATTTATGAGTATATGATGAGTAAAGTAGTATGTTCTTGCAGCCTTCTTTATTTACAGTTTTTTTTGATGTTTTTGAATCAGGAAAGTATATTTTTACTTGGGAGAGGAGCATGGAGTATGCTGGTTAGGTACTGATGTGTAAAGATAAGACTTTACTACTCACTGTAAACTTCCCTGGGCTGAGATAATCAGAAAATAACATTTGCCTGAAGTAGAAGGTTAGTAGAAGTAGAAATAGGCTCAATGTATTTTACACTTTCTGCTGTGAATTTGTCAGGTATTCAAGTAAATCCACCTGATTTTTTTTAATCGTAATACATTGGGCAGTTACACAGTGAGACAAGTTCCTACAATAGTTATCCTTATTATTCTATTTTTTTACAGATGTGTAGAGAAAAAAATACAGTATTTGCTGCCTTATTTTTATTTAAGGTGGGGTCTTGGGAGTGAAAATCTGTTAATTCCTTCTTCATGTATGAACTTAAACTCTGCAGCCTTTTTGGTCTGTGACACTGTACTTTCTCAATTCTATTTTTCTTTGTTTCTTTAAGACAAAGGCTACTCTGGGTCATCTGCTAACTGCAGACATGTTTGTAGTTTGTCACAGGAGGGAATGGGATGAAGGTCCAGTGTGCAACACTGTCTTGTCTGGTTTTAGTTTTTATGTTTCTTTGTTCTTGCTGGGTTGCCTCCTTTTCTCACTATTTCTTTTGGAGAAAATTAAACCAGACTATTCTGAGAGCTTGAGTAGTTGGTTTGATTAGTGTGTCAGAAGTAGGGATGGGGAATTAGTCAGTGGCCCATCTGGGAGGGAGGAGATGGATAACTGTTTGGCTTGCAAGACCTCTGAAGGCTGGACAACCTGTAGGGTTCTTACAAAGTGTAAAAAAAAAAAAATTAGTATGTTGGTTGGAGTTTGGTTTTGTTTGTTGGGGTATTTTGTTGTTGTTGTTTTCTTTGATTATTTTTTTTTAACTTTGGACTGATTAAATTATTAAATAATATTTTCACTGCAATCTCTTCCCCTTTTGAGGAAAGAGAAATGAACAGCATTATCTTCAAGTGAGAGCACTGCAGTGTATGGCAGTTACCAATTGCTTACGGTTGCCCAGTGATAACCCTGCCTTTTGTCTTTTTAATAAAGCCAACCTGCTATTTTAACCTCCAGTTAATTGGCTTATGTTGAGCTTTACTGACTGCCCGTATCCAAATACCCCTGTCTGGCTGCGTAGAGAAGCTCCCCATTACAAACCAGCATGCATGAGCCAAGGGACTCTTTACAGGATTTGAAGGACCAGAGATTTGTGTGGGGGATGGTTTAAAATCATACAAAATGTTTGAAACTGTATTTAAAATCACAGTACAGTGTAAAAACAACCTATTTTACTTGAGAGAATATGGAGAGTCTCTTTGTGGAGGACCTTCAGTGTGGGAAATGTCATTTGATGAACATCTGCAACGTGATGTGGGTTTAACTGTCTTCACCAAGAATAAAAGAAAAGATTCTGGAAAATTAGATTGAAGGAGCCAGTGCTTGCTTTGCTGTGGAAGATAATTCCTCAGTGAATGTTGTAATTTGATTCAGATTCAGAGTTAGTATCAATCAAGGTTGTTGCATTTCTTCACTCAGAACTGAGGTAAAATAAAGTTAATTGTGGATAAAAGTAAGTTATCAAAAAACATCCTTGAGACTCCAAAGGGGTGAACTTACTTAGTCTTCTGTTCTGACCTAATGTCTGATTCCCATTAATAAGAGAGAGAAGTTGTCAAAGGAGGATTTAATACAAGGTAAGCCTGTGTTGGAGCTGGCTACTGAACACTTTCCTTAAAGGAGAGTGGGACTGAAGTGTGATGAGGCCACTTATTTCTGTAGCAAGGCAAGCTGTGTTCCTCAGCGACTTTCTAGGGATAGCCAAAACACATGTATCACCTGCACCATGCTTGTCCTCAGTTTGGAACATGAGAGCCTGTTTTTTATTTGCATATGAGATATTTACATAACTACATAGATACTGTGCAATTGTAGAATCATTTTGGTTGGAAGAGATCTTTAAGGTCAAGTCCAACTGTTAATCCAGCACTGCCAGGTCACCACTAAACTGTGTCACTCGGCACCACATCTACGCATCTTTTAAATACCTTCAGGGATGGTGACCACCACTTTGGGCAGCCAATTTTAGTGCTTCACAACTCTTTCTTTCTTCACAACAAGAAATTTTTCCTAATGTCTGATATAAACCTCCCCTGGTGCAACTTGAGGCCATTCCCTCTCGTTCTGTCAAGATGTAGTTGATGTAAAGGGTGCAATTAGGAAGGTCTTAAGAATTCTTGAATAAACTTGCCCCTGGCTGCAGGTAATGCACATTTTTATTTTTTAATGAAAATAATTTAATTTGTAAATTTACACTAGCTTAAGTTTTGTTTATTTACAAAGCTTGAGGAAGGAGAGTGGGTGTTTGAGCTTCTGTGGTATCTTGCAAGTGGGTGAGGGTAGTAGCTAGGTGAGGTGATACATGAACAGCAGCTGTGCACGATGCTTTTCCAAGATCTGGTGGGATTTCACCCATCTCTCTCTGTAGTGCCACTTTCCATCTTCTAGTTGTCTGGAAACTTCTTCAGTAAGAGAAAACTGGCTGTGCAGCTATTTTTGCCAGGTTTGGTTTTACTTGGTGTCCTTTGGGCTACAACACAGGATAAGGGCAGTACCTGGAGTCCACTTGGTGTCTGACTTTGTCCATTGTGAACGGGTCAGGGCTGGCACTGCTCTGTAGCCTCGCAGCTTTGCCTCTTGAACATTCCCTGATGGAGCCACAGACACACACTTCCAAAAACAGTATGGCAAAGTTTGAATTTGGGTCAGGTAGTTGCTTCGAGGGATCACTTATTTATTTATTATTATGATTATTATTGTTTTTTCAAGCCAGTAGATGGCAGCCGCTAGCAGCTGGTCAGTGCAAACAATCTCTTCATCCCTGCAGAAGATGCTCTTCATCCTCCTCTCCTTGTGCTTTTAGCCTGTTCTTTCACGCACGCTTGTCGGTGTGATTTGTGCATGAGCTTCATGGAAGGGAATTTAAGAAGCATGAGTTTAGAAAAGGGTTAAAGCCAAGCAGAAAAAGAAAAATGTTGTTCAATTGATCTCACTCACAAGATACTGTGCAGAGCTTCTCACGCTGGTGCTGCAGGTGAGAAGGCATCTAAGGGTTGAATGCATTAGTATGGAGGACATGCAGTATTCAATTTGAAAATAATTAAAAAATAGTTATGATATTAAAAAATCTGAAGTGTGAGTTAAAACAGGTATAAAATGCCAGTTCTAGTGAAAATGTAAGATGATAATGGGCTGGGGAATTAGCACTGTTAATTTTACTTCTGAAGTTTTGGTGGTGTTTGTTTTTTTTTTTACTACTTTTGTCATGATTGCCATGTGGATTGGAGGATTTCAGATAGGCAGAGAGAACATTATGAGTTCTAGGAAGTTTTACAGATGTACATCAGAAAGGCATGCTTTTTTCCTTGAAATAATAATTTATATCTATATATACATACATGCATTATAAAATGCAGGACATCATAAAAATTTGAAAGATATCCTGTTTATGTAAATAGGCAATCCAGTTGATTTATGAGCTCTGTGTCATGATGAGTAGTTGCAGACTGCATATACCTGAGCATCTAGACTCAAAACCTGTCAGGAAACAACATTCCCCAGCAACCGTTGGTGGTATAATGTCAGTGTATAGCTGGCTGGCTGATTTGATAATCACAACCTTTCCCCTTCTCCAGGCTCACTCTGGAGAGGGGTCTTCTGGTTGTTTTTTTGTTGGTGTTTTAGTGTTGTGTTTTGGGGTTTTTTTGTTTTTTTTTCTGTTGTGGTACAGGGTGCTTAATTAAGGAATTTTCCACCGAGGTGAAGATAAAGTAATGGATTAGTCCTTTAGAGAATTATAATCCTAGGTACATAAAATTACTGGAACTGACCTCAGTTCCTACACCATAATCATCTTGTAGAGGTCGAGAGTCAGAATGATCTGGTTGCAAAACCAGGCTCCATTTCTGCTTCCGTCAAGCATAGAAGTAGTTGTCTGTATTAAAAAACTATATTACTTAACATCTCTCACCACAGCTCTTGAAAACTGCTCTTAACACCTGGGGTAAAATGTATATTAATACAAATTATTTTTGATTAAAACCATTATTATTTTAGCACAAAAAGGAAGGGGGTGGTAGAAAGGAACATTCTCTTTTTAAATATTTAAATACTCATTATACCAAAGTGATACAAATTACTGGCTGACTGACAACTTGCTAATAATAGCGTAAAAATGCAAATAGAGCTATTATCCCAATTGACACTAATTGGAACTCCTTTGGCAGCCTGGGAGGGGCAGGGCAGGAAGGTTTGATTGTTTCCTCGAGATGAAATTTGAGTTGGTAAGGAAGCGTGGGTAAGATGTGCTTTGGATAAACAGGTTGCCATCTGCAGACATCAAAATTTGTTATATTTCAAGAATACAGTTTGAAGGGCTGTCTTTGGCCCGTGTACAATTTTGGTGAGGTTTGCTGGTGCTCTGGGTCAGTCCCACTCATGCCTGAGCAGTGCAGGCTTTGCCTGGGCTGAGTTGGCACCACGGGAATCCAAGCTGCAAACGCTCAGGTCTCACAAAAGAGCTGCATTGTCTTTTGCGAACTATAAAAATGCACTGCCTTAAAATTCACTGAATTATAAACATTTTCACTGCCGGTAGCCAAAAAGTCTGTGCTCGGGATGACTCTGAATGAAGCAGGTGTCTGGGGATTTCGAGCTTTATGAACGTGAAGTCCGCACGTATTTTTTCTTGCAGAAGCTGGTGCAGGAGTTGGCAGAGGTGCCCGGCAGAGGCTTGCTGTCACTCGGCAGCATTCGTACTGTGTAGTACACAGCTCCGTATGTCAGCTGTTAACTGGTTACTTTCAAAACATGAGGCAGCCTCCCAGGTTAAGGTGAGACAGCTGTTATGACACTCCTGCCATGCTCTCCTGGATGACAGGCTGTTACATCTCTGTTAGTTAATCCCTTCTTGAGATTTTTTTTCACTGCCTGTGGTTCTCCACCCTGGAAAATCCTTCCTGCCTCCTCTTCCCCCAGAAAAAGTGGCAGTATTCATAGGTTAGGAATTGTGCTGAGGTCCAGGATATGCTGTGGGCATCCATATGTACCCTCAAACTCCCTGTCTAGATTTGCATACTTCTCAGCTGTGCCTGTCATCATGTCATACAGCCTCTTTCCATTGCTGCCACCACACTGTATTATGATGTTTGAAGAAACCTGGCATGACAGCCTGCTTTTTGCAGCAGATAAGTTACAGAAAAGATTTATTAAGAACTGAAAGGCCATTAGGAATGGGGATATATGTATGTGTGCTGTGATGCCAGCTTTGTTTTCTGAAATAGCATTGCTTATGTCATGGCTCACATCATATTGTGAGGCACAGTGAAATGCTCCTCCCAGCACAGCTCTTGAGACATCTTTAGTTTTGGAATAGGATAGGAAACTTCTTTAGTGAGGAGAAGGAAAGCACTGAAGCTTCTTTGCCTTCTCCAGTGCAGCTATTTCATACTTAGAAGGATGCTGTGAAGGGAAGTTGAGGAATGATCAAGAGGGTTCAGACTTTCTTCATTCCTGGCTGTTTGTGCTCTCCTGTGCACTGCCCAGAACATGTGGTCCCAGAGAGTTGCATCTGATATTCTCTAGCAAGTCTTCCTATTTGTCTGCTTTTGTTCTGGCCAGTTTTTATGGTGGATCTCTCAACTACTGATGAATTCAAGTCATCTTGGAGTTTTGAGTGGGAAGGTGAACTTTCTTCTCCCCTACAGGAAAAAAAGCAGAACAAGATGAGCTTCCCATCTCTCTTAGATTGTAACTCTACAGCAGACCAAGGAAACTCAGTGAGCCTGTGCTTTGCTGTATGTGTCCCTGTTGAACAATGTTGTGTCTGGGTGTCACCAAGCTTATCTGGCCAAGAGCATTGTGCCACTGTGTCAGTGTCTGTGGGAACCCAACCAGGGCTTCCAGCTCAGGATCTGGCCAGACTGGGAAAATCAAGGGGAGAAGGATTGCTACAGTGTTTATCAGGCAAGTGAGGTCTTGTAGGTCCCAGACTGGGAAGAAGAGGAAGATGAAGGCTGGTTTGAGTATACATTTGGAAGTGTGCAGTTAGGGGGTGAATATTATAAGAGCAAAAATCTGGATTGGTAGGTATGGGAGAGTAGGGTTGGAGCCATAGTGTTCTCCTAGAAGGCTGCATTCTCATTCAGGCATGCCACTCCTCGTGGTGGTGTCTAGGCAAACTAATTTGGAATCTCCTCTGGTAGGATATATGATCAGCAAATGAATGGGGCCTTTAAAAAACTTCACACTTCTTAATTGTGCTCCCTGCCAACACCCCCTCCCCCCAGCTTTTAATTACATCCTTTATCTCCAAGGAGGTTTGGAGACATAAATCACCTGTTTCTCTGAGCTATAGAAAACCAAAGTCGACTGTGCCACAGGCTGAGTGAATAGTAGAAAAGCGTTTTGCAATGCTATCTCTTATTAGGTCATTTCCTTTTAAGTAAAGCATCTTTTAAAAGCAGGCTGTAAAGGACTGAGAAATGCCATGATGTTCTTTGGGGCATTGAAAGTCTTGGCTCTGCTGAGTAGGCAACATATCTAGGAGAAAAGCAATGCCTTGGAGAGCTCTAGATGCGAACAGACACCCCTGCCTGATGTGCCTTCAGTACTTCTGTAACACATCACTGAGTTGAGCAAATTTTTGCTTGGAGAGTTGAGCAGAGCTGAGGCTTAGAGGTGCACACTTGCAGAATGACGGCACCGCTCATCTTCTCAACTATGGCACCGTGTGCTCCTGGGGTATGTGGCTCAGTAGGAGGTAAACCCCTGTGAGACCCAAGTGCCTTGGCAAGTAACACAGAAAAGACAAAGTCATTTTACTCTTATCATTGGTGGGATCTACCTACCCCTCCACAATCTGGTCTGCTGACACATCCCTGAAGAAGATGCTTTGTGTACCCTGAGCTTGCAGTTCCCATCAAGACTGCAAACTCGTGCCCAAAGTGGACTTGGTGTGGCTGGTACTGCTTGTCATGCAAGCTGTTGGATGTGTATTTCAGCTCATAGCTTATGTGTAGGCATACATTTTATGTGGGACCTTCCTGCTCTTTTCCTCCTCCTTGCCAGTACTTTTGCAAAGCTCTTCTGGGGGTAGGTAGATCATGAGCTGATGGAGACAAGGTTCCTTGTACAGCATACTGGGAGCTTCTGAGGCCTTCCAGGCTGAAGCCCTGACTCTACACTCGCATCATTTAGTTTTCCTATTGCCCTGTTAATTTCTACAATATATTTACTATAATAATAGCAAGTTTGTGCAGGACTGGAACGACACAAAATAGCTTTCCTTTTTATTAGTCACTTCTTCAGCATCCCGTTTGAGTGGGGGGACAGTGGCAACTGAGTACTTAGCTCATGGTGCTCTGTATCTAGAAGGATTTTTTTCATGTCTCTTCTTATTCTACAGTTCCAGGAAAATAAATACATAAATTGGAACAGAGGAAGTTGTCGGTCTTGGAAAGACGGAGGACAAGTCCTCTGGCATTCTCCCTCCCAAGGCATGACCACCAAACTAGGGGCAGCAAGGTAGCTCTTGGACACTTCAGACTTGAGCCTTTGTGAACACCAGGTTTGACTGTGCTTATTGACTGATTTTTTTAAATTTAATTTTATTTATTTTTATTTTTTTTCCAAGACAGAATAGTGTCAGTTAAAGACTGTGTTACTTGGTTTTGGGAAATCAAGCTAGAAGTTACCAGAAAGTAATAGTTGTGTAGACAGTGCATTTGTTTGGAATTTTTAGGCTTATTTCAGAAGCACATAGGATCAGTTTAGAGGAATTTTAACAGCGCAAGGAGTCTCCTAGAATTTTGCGTGCCTAGTCTGGTTGAGAAATTAACTTATTTTCTTCTTAAGTGTGCTCAGAGTCTGAGGGCTCAGATTAGCCTCATGCTGATGAGATCCAGGTAAATGTTTCTCTTGGTTAAGCTGTCTGTTCCAGCACAGCATTGCCAGACTTGTGTTATGACATTAAATTGTTTTCCAGGAAAATAATTTCATTCAAAAGAAAGCTAAAAAACTTAGTTTTAAATGAGCTATACGGTAGATATTTCTGGTTTATCTGTGAAAAGGCATCTGCCCTAAAGTTATGCCCAAGTCTAATGAAAGAAAAATGGATGTAAGAAGTAGGTCCCTTGAATGCTTCACTGAGACAACTAAAAATGGTCCTTTTGGACTAGTCTAGTGACTGAAAATCAGTAATTTGTACTGTTTCACTCCCCTTTCTCAGTGTCTGATCTCAGTGACGTCTGATGGTTCTCCGAATGAACTCAGCAATGTCCACAAAGCAGAACCCCAGACAGGTCAGTTACATACCAGGCAGGGCTTGTATGGGGAAAAAGAACCTGATGTGAAAGTGATTTGATTAGTTAATATTGATGCATATTGTATAAGGTTGAACACTGATTTTTATGGAACGCCTCATACATGGAAAAAGGAGAAGCTCAGCTACCTGGCCTACAGCTAGGTAGTGTTTGGCTGCCCTTGGGTACAGGAACAAACACTGTTTTGCTTTTGAGATCTTGCTAATGATCTGAAAATCACTGAGAGATTCCCATTGCTTTCGTCATGTTTTAGCCAAGGTCCACAGGACAAGGTTTTTCTCTTTTCGGATTTAACTCTGGTGGGCTGTGTTTAGGGTAGGAACATCATCATTCAGTGCTTTACTGTTCTGTGTAAAGACAGTAAGGTAACTTGAATAAGTTCAATTGACTGTAGCATTGCTCCATATAGAACAGGAAAAACAGGCACAAGCTGGAACACAGGAGGTTCCACCTAAATATAAGGAAAAAATTCTTTACAAGGAAGGTGATGAAGCACTGGAACAGGCTGCCTAGAGAGGTTGTGGAGCCTCCTTATCTGGAGATATTCAAAACCCACCCAGATGCACTCCTGCATAATGTGCTCTAGGCAAACCTGTTTTGGGGGGGTTGGACTAGATGATCCCTAGAGGTCCCTTCTGACTCCAACAATTCTGTGGTTCTGTAACAACGTTAAAATATGTATGATGATCTAGAGGTCTCTGATCTCCCTATATCTTCTAAATAATACATGTGGAGGATGCTAGGTTACAGGAATTTTTTTTCAGACATCTCAGTGGGATTTATTTATTTTTAAATTACATCTTCTTCACTGTAGAAGAATTAACTGGTTTCAATATAGCTCAGGGTGATTAAACTAGAATTTTGTTCAGATATTTTTGCTCTGATACAGAACACAGCTAAAACAGCTGGAGCTGTCAGACAGTTCTCTTGTCTTGTTTAAAATTAAGCCTGGCTTACTGCCCCAGCTTGAAATAGAAAAGATAAATGCAGTAAGTAGCTCACTGTAGAAATGTAAGTGTCCTCTGCACAAATGTTTTATTGAAACAGTCTGTTACTATGGTGTAGTTTTCTTAATCGTCATGGCCAAAATAGACTTTTTATAATTTTGATCCTTTTTTCTTCATAAATACACTGCTCTTTTTTTTTAATTTTTTGCTGCATGAGATTGTGAAATGGCATTTGCATTAATTTCCTATGTCTCTTCAGTTTTGTTACCATTCTTCTTCTCTTCGTATGTAAATGAGTGATTAGAGGCATTTAAGAGATAATGAAACAATTTAAATATGCAAATGATTTTCAGTAATGACCTGTCTCTATCAAAGTTCCTAGGAGGGAATGAGACATGCCTACATTATTCCTGTGAATAAAAGTTGCCCTGGCACAGCAGTATTTGCAGTCCTCTGACTTGCTGATAATTCCTTGCTACTAATTTTGCAGTGCCAAAGAACAGGTCACACACACATCCAGTTTGCAGCAAGTATGGGATATGAAAATTCTGCACAGTTAATCCCTTCCTGTTGCCTCCTGTGCTCGGCACGCATTGGTTTTATTTCTGTGTGCACACAAGCACTGAGGACTGCTGGTTAGAAAACCTTGTGGGTTTGCATGGTATCCATTATGCTGCCCAGCCAGGTGCCGAGGGAAATGACACAGCTGGAGGTGATGCTTTCTGTCAGCATCTACTGGAAAGCACTGGTTCTGCAGCTGGCAATCTGCACAGCAGGAAGACTGCTGTCAGCCCAGTACAAAACTTTCAGATTTTGTGTCTAGGCAAATGTGTTGCTTTAACACAGACACGGGTAGTAAAGGCTTCACCTTAGCCAGCTTGGCAGAAAGAGCCTGGAGCTGAGAGTGTTACAGTTTTATAGAAAATTGGTGTTATATGGGGGCATCAGCAGCCCCAGGAGCCTGGGAAGAGGCGTTCTGCTCCCTGCAGTGCTGTTTCAGCACAGAAAGAGGTGTTTTTGCATGCAATGCTAGGCAAAAAGTGGAGTCAGAGAAGATATATTTTTCTTCAAACATAAAAAGTGATAGCTAAATAGCAAATTTAATTTTATCTGAAGTGATAACATTACTCATCAGACAGAAATGGATGTCTCCATCCAGGATACTCTGTAAAACATGGCTTTTTACTCAAAGCTTATCTTTACTTTGTATCTCAGGATTTTTTATTGGCTTCCTTAATTGTTTCTATTTTAGATAAGGAAAGAATCAATATCAAACCTCAAAGTGTAGGAGGTATCAATCACAATTTTTCAATTGAGTTATCTTAAAACAATGTTGCAGCTACTCAGGGGCATTTTTTTTCCGTTATAACTTTGATCTCCTCTGCTCTTAGGAGACAAAAATAGAAAGATTCATGGGTGTTTTACTAGAGCAGGGATCTGAAGCAATATTGAGCTTTAGAAATTTACCGTAATCACCCTTAAATGCTACATCAGCTGCCTCAGCTGGATCAAATGCTTAAAGCCTGTGTTTGGGAAGCATCATGATTCTTATATCTTTTGAGCTGTGTATAGAAGGTGTAACAATACTAGAGGAATACAACCACCATGCTGCTCTGAACTGCTAAGCATATAGTTTCTTTCTTCATCAGCTTCTGTTTCCAAACGTGATTTTGTCAGTGAAATCTGGTTGAGAGAGGGGCCTACAGCTGCCACACAGTGCTGGTGATATGCTGCTATAGCAGTTTACTTTAAGAACTTGCATATCTCTTTAAGAACAAGCCATTTTATCTCATGATGTAGTGTAAACCATCAACCCTTTAAAAAAAAATTTTTTTTTTTTTAATAGCCAGAACCCCTCTGGCTTTGTTGCTCTGAATCTCTGATCACTGAAATATCCCATTCAGATAAAGTTGCTAATCTCTGGTACAAATGGAAGTATTGTCTCTATTTTCTGCAGAACCTATTCCTTAACATCACCATGAGAATTAAAACCAAAATGCTAATAAGGGTGACAGAAGCAGTAGTCCGTGACAGATTCTGCACCCTCTTTCTGTATCAGGAAAGTGAAAAATCTTTCTTTACAATTCTAAAAGTTGATCAGTTGAAACTTCAAAGCATAAGTCCTCCTGAGAGGCACAGAGAAAATATTTTGGAACATCCTTTGTAGTGAATAAAGACTTCTTTTAAAATAATTTTCATGTGAAATGTCTTTTTCCTGAAGATGGGACCTCTTCATGCACTTAGAGGATATGCCTGTGGGAAAAAAGGAGTTCCTACCTGCCTTTGGTCATGCTCTTGGTCTTTTTGGACCAAACTAACATGGTGTGCACATCCTTCTGGTTGGGGACTGTTGTAGTAGCAGCATCTCAGGTCTGTGCTGATGAAGCCAGTAACAGAATAAGAAGGTGGTAATGAAAATCCCAAAGAGGTCATAGTTGGGCTTCCATGGTAAGGGGTATCTTCTGCAATGCAGAAATGATTCTATAGAATAAAGTTTCAGTGCTCTGTAAAGTTGCAGACAAAGGGAGTAACTAACACAAGGTGACTCTTCTCCTCCCAGCATTTTGACGGTTTTGAGAATCTGTGATTGAGTTCTAGTGTACAAACATATGGAGTGCTGACAGTGCCAGGTGCTCATTTAGAAAGGAAAAAAAAAAAACCAAAAAAACCCAAAAAAACCCAAAAGCATATACTAAATCCAAAAAATTTTGTAAGAGACTGTACCTGCATTTTATTTTTCCTTCTTGTTTCTGAATAACTTTAAAACTTTCCACTTAACCTAGTGACTGGGAAATTTATTTCTTTTTCAGCATAAAATGTAAGACTTCTATAAATCACATTACTCCAGAACATGGCACCTATGAAAAACATCAGAGGAAGTGAGATGTCAGCACTGCCTCAGTGCTGGTCATCTTTCTCAAGGAGTCTCTTGAACAAGTTTTTGAAAGAACTAGCATAAAGAATTATAAACCAATTGTTTTTATTGACAAAGGAAAAAAAGAATAAGAACTATTAGCTATGTAATCCATCTATAAAATCTGATAATGTTAAAGAAATATCTTTGAAATATAATAATAATATCATATCAATACTGAAGAAAGTATACTTGAGCCATAGGATTTCCCCTGATGGGTAATGTGAAGTGGGATCATCAGTTTGTGTTCAGCACAAACACTTTTGGTGTGAGGCAAAGTAACCGTATCATTTTGGTATCTGGTATTGTTTTGTTTGGAAGTTTTACTTTTCCATTCTGAAGCAAAGCTTTTTTTGTTTTTTCTGATAAATAGAAATTGTCTGAGCTGGAAAGTGCTCCAGCCCAAATTCATTCTGCTGTTGTAATGATAAATGCTGGATGAGATTTGCTTTTCATATTCAGTGCAATAAATCATATCCTCTGCAACACAGGTAGCTGTATACTTTAGATGCAGCAATACCAATAGTGATGGTAAAACCAATGTTGCCTTAGAAAACACTTGAAAAGCTAAGTGAATAAACTCTTCTTGGACTCTCAGGTCTGAATATAGGCAGGTGCTTTAAAACTAAGCTGCTCATATATTTAATGCAGTTACAGCGATGACTCACTCTAGGGAAAGAAAAGGGGTATATGACTTCTGCTGACACAGCTGAGTGCACAGCACAGAGGGATGACCTGCTCCCCTGCTAGAAATTCAGCTTCTCTTCCTTCTCCATGACAGCTGAGGACTGCAGCTTGGGGAGAGGATGGAGAAGGTCTTGCATTAGTGGAGCTGGAGAGTGACTGGAGGTCAGCTGTAGGTACTGCTGAGCTAGATCCCCTCTGGGCAGCTAATGCCCTATGACTCTTCCAGTAACTGTGTGCATAGAAAAGGGTGAAGATTAAAATATGTTGTACATTGTGCAGTTCTGCCTTCTTTTCCAGATGATTTTCTTAAACCCATGTGTCAAGGTTTAAGGTCAATCAAAACAGCAGCCAGCATGGCACCAGGACCTATGTACAGAGCAGCAGGTCCTTTGGTCCAGGACTCCTTGACCTCCTTGTCTGTGCCACAGGCATTAGCACAGTTCCCCAGCATCGCTGCATTGCCTTGACCCCCTCTGCAAAACTCAGCCCACTGCCCAGCCCTCCTCCTCCCCATGGCAGACAGCACAGGGCCGCACTGAAACAGAACTGGGTTTGCCCCAGAAGTATTATTTTTAAATAAATGCAGCACCTATATTTCTGTGTGTAGTCATAATGCTGCATAATCCACCACAGGGTGGTATATTAAAAAAAAAAAAAAAAGTAGTTTTAGAAAATGAAACAGCATACAACATTATTTCTTCAGTTACATGGTACACTTCTATTAAAATAAACTCAAGTGTATGGGTACATCATATGAGCAATAAAAAAACCCCAGATAAATGCATATGCAAAATTTTTTGTCTTCAGATAACTGCATGTATATGCAAAATATACCTTAAAATATCTCTCTTCCATCACACTGAAAACTTCATTTCTCAGTTGTACCCATCATATAATTTAATGGACACATATACAGCCTATTTTTCACACAGGCAGAAAATCTGTCACCATTGTTTGATTCCCTACCAACATGGTCTTACTTTTAACTTTTGCTTTGAAAAGCAGTCTTAATGTAGCCACACTGTATGTATATGTTCCTTCAGTAATTAAAGTGTATCTTCTCCAAGCATGTTTTGCTTTCAGAGGAATTTTAATGCTTTGGTACACAGAATTACAATATGCCCATTGTTTTCTGAGTATTATGACAGTGAAAATAGCAGCCCAGATGGAATATTTGTGATTACAGGAGTTCTGTTTCTCAGTTAGGTGTTTGCTAAGCAAACTAGATCATGTAGAAAATAATGTTAAAAGTATATTGACATATGTTGGTACATGTAGGTATGCATTCTAATTTTCTTACAGCTATGCTTCTGAAATAACAACGTAAGAAATGGTTTAGGTAGAAAAAAAACAACTGTTTGTTTGCTTGTTTGCCAGAGATTTTCTTAACATTTAATTTTATTGTTTATCATTTCCTAAGTTTCTTTGCATTTGGGTAGCACCTTGCAGAAGTGGCCAGTTAGGTACAGGGTGTGCATTTCAATTCTAGCTCAATCAATGTTGTTACCTCTGGCCAAGCCACCTCACCCTGCTGGGCTTCTTCCCTGCAGCCTTCTGGGAGAGCATGAAGCACCATGACAGATGAAGAATTTGATTTTTTAATAGTGTGTACATGTTTCATTTTTTCTATGTGCAGTAAGTGGTGATATTGTTTAATTTGGAGATGGATGTAGAAAACAAGAGGTGATGTTTGTTGCATGTGCTCTGTGTAACTCTCTTTAAAAAAGAGCTTTCTGAGCAGATGAGTTGCTGTTTTATTCTGACAGAAACCAGATACCTATCAAGGATGGAGCAGTGATAATTTTTAATGAAGATCATAATGATTTTCATACAGTCCAGATGTCCCTCCCTTTGACAAATGCAAAGAAAGTCTCTTTGTCTCCCCTGAAAGATGTAGATAGATTTGAGGATGTTTGCATGCTTGCTAACAGAAAAAAAGCCTAAACCCTACCTTTAAAAAAATTGCCTACTCTTCCTGTAACAACTATTTTCTGTAAAGGGAAGCGAGTCATTTTGGAGGTAGTTTGAAGACCCAGAGCTACACCCAGAATCACAAGCCCCTGCGTCCTGATACAGTACGACTCCAGGGAAGGAGCCACTGTGTGCTCTCATCCCAGTGCTCTGGGAGACATTTGTTAATGCAGTCTGTGATATTATGACTAAGGGAACTGTTCAGGCTCATCATGGAAAAATTTGGTCATTACCAAAGTTTACACTGGGACTTGCTTGGTATCTCTTTGTGCTAAAGCAGTTATCTAAGCCATAGTTTAAGAAGGTACAGGGAAAATGCCTGCATTTAAATAATGGCTCTTGGTAGCTCTGAAGGAGCTGCTACTGGCATTCTCTAAGTAAAAAGCATTTTTAAGAACCACTTTGGTAATTTTAAAAAACCTCTTGATGTTATTCTGCTCTAACTAATGATGGATGGGGGGTGGGGAGGGTCCCCACAAAGATCTCCATGTCCAGACATTTCCAGATTCTTCCTTTTCTTTTGGTTAGGATCATGCTGAAAAATACCAGCTTCCTGATGTGAACACAGCAAAGGACTCGCTCCTGGCAGCCAAGTGGGCGAAGGGTACAGAGCCTGAGCTCCCCTGGTGAGGTGCATATGAGGGGCCAGCCTCTTTCCCAGCTTTGCAGTTCATGGGGCTATGTACATGATTGCTCTGGCTCCCCAGGGTAAGTTTGACCATATCTGCACCATGGAGGACTAGACTACGTGCAATGGCAGAGAGGTGGAGATGATGGATGGATCTGGTTGTCCTCAGGCAAGCCAGGCTGCTGAGAGCCTGGCTTCAGCATCCGCTGTCTGGGGGAAGTACCTGTGTGAGTGAGGAAGACAGTGCCTACCAGAAGAGCTGTCCCCTGTCATGATGCAGCTGAATTATATAGTTCTGGGGGGAAAAGAGAAGCAAAAAGGGGACAGAGCATGTTGGAGGCAGGTTGTGATGTCAAACTGCATGTAACACCTTTCCAGTGCGGACAATTACTAGCATCACCATGGGTTTATTCTTTGTGCTGATTTCCTAGAAAGATTTTTATTGCTTTATTTAAAGCTCATTTGCATTTTGCTGACAGATGCCTGTGCTGCAGTGTTATCAATTAGTTTATGTAGCCTGAAGGATGTCAGACTGTTGCCATAAAAAAAGAGCTCAGTCTGTGTCATGGTTGTGGCTGGCTGTTGCAGAGATGGCAGGGGATTTAGTGAAAGCACCTGCAAAGCCTGTGGAGGACCTGTAGAGCTGGCATTGCCCAGCAATCCAAGGCACAAGTGGCCCGGGGCTGCAAGCAATGCTGTCCAACACCTAGAAGTGTTTAAAAGATGAAAGAACCTCAGAAGGGAGATTGAAGACCACAGGAATTATTAAGAAGTGCCTTTGAAGTACCTAGTAACATATAGATTATATCACTTACTACTAAAGGATGAAAAAAATATAAGAATAAGAATTCCTGTTTGAGTCTCCAGGATCCTAGGCAGCCTGTGAGGAAAAATGTTTGGGCTTGGAGCATGGTGGGAGTGAGCCCACAATGGAGACAGGCAGCTGCTGGGCTGGATGCCTGCAGATGTGTGTGATTTATCTGGCCTGGTCCCACTGGGCAGGCACAGCCCCACAGCCCTGACAGGGCACAACTGGGTTGAACAGTCCCCGCCAGCGCTGAAGTATGATGAGGGAGTTTTTGTATTGTTGGTAGAGTCAGTTGGAATGTTTCAGGCTGTGCTTTTTGCTGTTTGTTTGGTTTATTTCTAGCTTGGAATATTTGGCTGGGCAAACATATAAATGAATGCCCTTTTTTGTTTGTTTGTTTTTGTTCAAAACCTAAATTAGCACAGATCTGACCTTATTTTGCCACCAGAAATTAAAATTAGTCTTTTCTAATGCCAAGTTAAACTCATTCATTAGACAGACGTGTAACAGGAGAATCTTTTGATGCCAGAGGGTTAGGCTTTCCTTCTAGGGAAAATGATGGTCGTAAAGTTTGTATGCTTGAGGGAAGGGATCCAGATGTCAAGACCATCCAGAGGCACCTTGACAGGCTTGAGGAGTGGGGCCATGTGAACCTCATGAAGCTCCCCAAGGCCAAGTGCAAGGTTCTGCACTTGGGCTGGGTCAATCCTCAGTATCAATACAGGCTGAGGGAAGAAGGGATTGAGAGCAGACCTGTAGAGAAAGACTTGGGAGTACTGAAGGATGAAAAGCTGGACATGAACCGACAATGTGTGCTGACAGCCCAGAAAACCAGTCATATCCTGGGCTGCATCAAAAGAAGCAAGGCCAGCAGGTCAAGGGAGGTGATTCTGCCCCTCTACTCTGCTCTTGTGAGACCCCACCTGGAGCACTTGTGTCCAGCTTTGTAATCCTCAGCATAAAACATGTATCTGGTGGAGCTGGTCCAGAGGAGGCCCACAAAAATGAGATGTTTGTAATACCTCTTCTATGAAGAAAGGCTGAGACAGTTGGGGTTGTTCATCCTGGAGAAGAGAAGGCTCCAGGGAGACCTTATTGCAGCCTTTCAATATATAAAGGAGGTTTATAAAACAGACTGAAAGACTTTTTAACAGGGCCTGTAGAGACAGGTCTAGGAACACCAGTTTTGAATTGAAAGAGAATAGATTTAGATTGGATATAGGGAGGAATTCTTTACAACGAGTGTCGTGAGACCCTGGAACAAGTTGCCCAGAGACACAGTGGATACCCCACCCCTGGAAATATTCAAGACCAGGTTGGATGGGGCTTTGAAAAACCTGATCTAGTGGAAGGTGTCCCTGCCCATGGCAGTGCATCAGAATAGATGATCTTTGAATGTCCTTTCCAACCCAAACCATTCTGTGATTCTGTGGTTTTGACAGATAATTCAGTCCCAGCCCTTTGCTGGATGCTGCTAACTAATATCTGCACTGTCCTCCAAACATTCAAAACCCTCTCTGTCTTGCATGACTTTCTCTGTTTGCAAATATGTTTGCAGTGACTGCTCCTGCAGAGAGGTATCTGAGATGCACAGGCTGCAGCAACTGAGCAGTGGGACTTTTTCTTTCCTCTCTGTGCCTCACAATTCAGCACACATGAGCTGTGAGCTCTGGGAGCACCATAATCCTCCAGGCTTGGGAAGCAGCATTTCAAAGCTTTTTATTTCATTTTACCCTTCACTGAGCATTATTCAACATGTGTTTTCACAGTCCTTCTGCCATGCTGTTAGCTCAGCAAACGGCTTCCTCCCTCATTGAGCTCAGTGGGAGTTCATAGAAAAGTTTATTAGTCTGAAAATTAGCGGAGTCTGGCAGAGCACCAGTACAACCACCGTGTCTCACACAAGCATGTTCTCCGTTGCAAGTCTGCCTCAGTTTTCCCACCATGTAGCCCCACCTTGAGAGAGCCAGCTCCTACTTAGTTGGAAGTGGGATCTGTCTTAAGCATGGGCAGTCTTAGGTGTTGTTCCTAACCTAACAGGAGGGAGGACTTACATCCCTTTGCTCTTAATGGGTGTCATTGAGGAGATGCTCCAGGTAAACTGGAAAATGGAGGTTGCTGAGTTGACTTACAGTTTGGAAAACAACAGCAAGTTAATTGCTCTGCATTACTTATTCTAAAATTTGATTTGTATATGCTGGCTGTTTTTACTGTTGATTTATCTGTGATGAAAGCTTATATGAGAGCATCAAAGCAGAAAAGTATAGCTTTATCAGGTGGAAAAAATATAGATCTCCAGCTCCCTTTGTATCTGGTGAGATGTATGTAGCATTTTGGGTCTGTCCTGGAAATACAGTAACCAGACATTTTAATTAAAAATATAATTACACTCACTTTTTTTTTTCCCCCTCTTATATTGTAAGGACTCAACCCAACAGGTGTTTTTATTGTAAATCTTTCAAATAATAAACCTGCAATAGTGGATGAATTCCACAGAAAATTATTCTACTTGGAGCTGAGGGATACATCAGGCCCTTTTCATTCAGTCAGCGCACTTCTTGATTTCCGTCAGGTTTAGTATGGATGGCATCTTTTGTGCAATCCTGGAAACTCCTGTCTTCATCAGCAAATGCCCCAAACACTTGCCAAACCTGCACTAGGAGGCTCACAACCTCTCTACAAAAGGAAGTCATTAATTTGGTATTGCTTTCCTGTCTCAGACCACTGTCAGCTGGATCCGAGCCTCATTCCAAACCAATGTGGTAAATAACTCCATCACTATCACAAAAGAAAGTTATGTTGCAAAATCCCCAGAGTAGTTTTTATTTAAAATGTTACTATCATAAAATTCCAGACTATGAAATGAAGACCTCGGATCCCCACTCAAACCTAACCCACCCCCTCTTTTTTAAAATATATAGATACATAGTCACAAAACATAAAACATGCTGCAACGATACAAATATATTTTTGATATGGAAGTTACAGTACATTATAAACCATGAAAACAAATTGAGGCACTAGACTGTACATCAGCTCTTTTCTGCACTGGAGCTGTGAAGCCAATAGACTCAATGAACAAAAGAGTATTTTCTTTGTTTAGTGAACATAACTTTATGGGTAATATCAAACAATGTGCTTTGTTGTGAGACATCACCAGGGTTGTTGGTCCTTTTAGAACCACAATGCACCTACACAACATGTATCGCTGCCACAATATGAAAAAAAATAATTTTATTGAATGTACAACTCAAAAAAAAATCAACCTCATCAATTATTATTAAATAAATAATTATTCCTTACAGTGGTTAGTTTATATTACACTGCATTGGGCATTGGAACAAATGAAGTTTAATAAATAATGCACAAGAATGTCTCATTTACGCCTCCGCTCATAATTCTGTGCTATGCTCCTTTCAGAGGATCCTGCAAAAAAAACCAAAGCAGATTGAAGCACATGGTGCAGCCTCACATAAAGCTCTGCAAACACAAGGAAACATGAGAGACCTGCAGCCTGCTCGGTCTCTGCCAGACCCCATCAGTGTGTTTGGAACTGAGATGCAGGCTCCCTTCCCAACCCTGTGCTGCTTTGATTTGGTTTTACTCCTCAGACTCTGATACTCTTCAGGAGGATAAGGTCTGAGCAGTCTCATCTATTGAGCTGCTTGAAGCACCTTTAACTCAGAGACTCTTTACCTTCCAGTAATCCATCTAACTGATGGGATCTGATCACTCAGATCAATTTGTGAATAGAAGCTTTCTGTATCAACATGTCCACCTTCTGTCCTGCAGAGACAGCTCTTTGCCAAGTTTAAACCCTCCCTGTCCCGAAGCCCAGCATACAGCAATACCTTTTACTAAAATCTGCAGCAGGAGCTAAGCAAACCTGACTACCCTGTGGACTAATTGCAGTCCAACATAGTCTTTAGTAACATATTTAGCATTTAGTAGCAGTAGATCTGTCCATCTTGTTTTTTTCTAAAAATGAAAGGGAAATCCAGAGAGCCCTTCTCGAGGAGAGCCTGACTGTAGGGTGACTTTGCTCATCACCAGAGTTATCTTTGCTTCCACCCCAAAGGGAGGATTGCTTTCGCAATCGTATGTGTGTCTGACTATGGCATGCAAATGCACAGCTGGCTGGGGGGATTCAGCACTGCATCCTGCAGGGAGTTGGCATTTTTGATCAGTGACAGTTTTAAATTAATTGCTTCAATTTTCAACAGGCTATATGCGAAATGAGCTTTCTTTCTCAATATGGGTTGTTTTACAGTATCTTTACTGTACATGTGGCTGTTTTCTAGCTTCTACCTGGAGCATTCACCCAACTGCCTGCAGTCAGTGCCAGACCCCATTTTCCCAACCCAGGGACCAAGACGCCAGCATCCTGGTACCCTGCTTTGTCACACAAGGTTTTAAACCAGCACTGCACTCACACCCAGCAGCAGGTGGTGTAAATTCCTACACATTGCCAAGGGACTTGGGGGGTTTTTGCAGAAGAAGAAAACCACAGCACCAAGGCACGGCACCAAGTCAGGGTCCTGCCCAGTTAAATATCTTTCAGCAAGGAGAAGTAAGGGCAGTTCAAGCACATATTCCTGATCTTGCTTTGATTACACAGTCCCTAGGATCTATCTCCTCCTCCAGAGGAGCAGAAGCAACCACTTATGATTTTCTTCTCAGGGAACTGGGCAAAAAAGCAGTGAAATCTAGTTTTACCTGTCAGACAGATATTACATAGCTCCACAGGGTAAAACTTCATTATTTCCCTTTGTTATAAACACCACATAACAGTATCTTGACTATACCAGCAATTTTGAAATTAGGGCAATAAAATCTGTGTCTTTTTTAAACATTTTCTGTATTTTACTTTCTTATGTAAATGTAATCCCAGTGGAAACCAAACCCAATTTATTACTTCCAGGCTATTTACTTCTGTGATAGCAGATATATTTACAGGTATTATGCATTTAATAGCTATTGCCACCACATAAAATTGTACAAAATTATTCATGATACGCAGCAATTTGCTAAATGGTACAGAGAGCAACATTACTAGTCTGAACGGGGTTTAATTGAAAATAAAAGTTACTGACAACCATAATTGCAGAATGTAGATCAGAGAGTGTATCCACATAATATAAAGGTGTCAGCTAGTAATTTAACTTTTATCATCCATTTAGCAAAAGTGAGAATTATTGCAGAGACATGAATACGCATTGGATTAGTTTTATGGGGTTTTTTAATTCCTATTCTTGGGAATTAACTGACATTTTATGGTTCACAGTGAAGGATTTCCTCAGTACAGACCTGTCACAAAGGGAAAGTAGAGCTACTGGCATTCTGCAGTTACCCCCTGGGGTTGTACATGAGGGAGAAGATTCTGCCCTATATGATTACTATGGAAAAATAACAGAAATTCACAGTTCTGTTCAAAGCTTAAAATGCTCATTGTTAGCATTTCTTTTTTTTTTTAGGTAAAATGAAAAACTGGAAGATACTGGGAATATTTAACAGCTTGACCTGCAGAAAGAGGTGGTGGTAATGGCAGATATCTGCTCTTCTACTTTCTGCTCCAGGTTTGAGGAATAATGATCTCTGGAGATAATTAGAATATTCATTTATCTGGGAAGATCTGAATTTGGATCACAAGTTTAAATGAGCTTTACATTTTCATCCTCTGATTTTTTCTTGATGTGTCAGTAAATGTACTTATTTTTTAATTTTATTAGCACTTTGGAGGCCAGCATAACATGCTGCTGGCAAGGACAGCACAGCAAGGAAAGTGCTCTGGGGAATTCTACCTGACCTTGCCTACAGCTCAGACCAGACAGATCATATCAAACATTGGCGTGAAGCAGACCCTGAAATATTTTGGTTAACAAAGAAAATCCTGATCCTTTTTCAGAGAACTCTGGGTCTACACGACATAATCACTGCTTCTTCCATCCACTGGGAGGATGAACAAAGAGGAACAGAATGAAGATACTGTATATCACCAATACCAGATTTAGTCATATACATACCAGAATTTAAAGATCTTTTGCCCATAAGTCCAACAAAGGAGTCTGTTTTATGTCCTGAAAAAATATATTTGTGGGTGTTTTAATACATTTTAAACAGGCAGGCTTTTAAGATAACGTGTTCTCATGAGGAAGGAAGACAGGCTTCAAAACTCGGGCTCTCAGTCTAGTTGTTCACACCCACTCAGACAATGGAGAACAAATATCAGTCTGACCAACCAGACTAAACAGGTTAGACCAAGTCACAGGCCAGTTAGTGGACATCTTGTTAACTCATATAGACTTCTTGTTTTGTAGGAGGGGTTTGGAAAAACAATGGCAAATAACAGGTTCTTATTCCTTTCCCAGTACAATTCCTATTGATTTGAGCAAATGCATGAGGCAGCAGTGTCTTGGTATAGCCTGCATCTGCGTAATGCATCTCTTCTACCTGTTGGTGTTATTTTTCTGTAACATGGAAGAAAAATTTTCCTTGAAGGTCAGTCAGAGCCCTTACTGGGGAGGAAACCAATAGGACTCTGTCTGAACACGTCTGAGCTAGACAGTCTGGCTCTAATTTTAGAATATTTATGAGTTCAGATACTACCTTCCTGTACCATTAGTGCTCCTCAAGGCACTGGATGTGTAGAGGGCAGATTACTCCAAGTTTTGGCCTACATCACGTATCAGATATAATGGTAGCTATAGTTTCAAATAAAGAATGAAAAGGATCCATTCTCAAAGCTGACTTTTGAAACAAACTTAGAAATTTCTCTTTGGAAAGAATTTTGCTTGGCTAATTCATCTACAAAGCAAGATTAATACTCCTCAAACCTCACAGGTATTAATTCAAGCTGAAACAGTTTCAGAATGCTGTATTTTTTTGCTTTAGTCATTAGGTATTTGGCATGAGCTTTGTATCAGAGTCTTTAATTGGTCTTCCAATACATAATCCTAGTGATAAAATCTTGTGGCTAACGGAACACCAGGGTAGTTATTGATCTCTGTGGACAGAGGCGGCCTCAGAGTACACAAGATCATTTCTATTTATTAAAAATCTTCTGCCTCCTGTCTAAGCATCTTCAGATAAATTCAGAGAACAAAACTATCACTATTCAGGACAAAGTAAGCACCACACTGCTGATACCATTTTCCATTTGGTGTTATACAGAAGTAAAGCAAGGTATGCTTATCAGTGGAGCAAGATAGACTTGTTTATATGGCAGCACATCATCAAACAGCCCCTGCTGTGAGCGGAGTTCTGATGCCCACCCAGACAATGCTGAGGGCACAGATACAGTATTTCACATGAAATGACACAGGCTCTCCTGTGGAATTGCTTTCAGGGATTTGGGAATTCACTATTCTAATTTTCCAGATTTTGCCATCTTAATTGCTCTTCTCTGAGTCTGGCAGTAAGCCTGCCTTGCCTATGAGAATGGCTTACAGAATTCCTCCCATGGGAAATAAGAGAGAGCTGCAACATCCACACATTAATGTGGATTGAAATCTCAAAGCCTGTGGTGGCTCAGATGAGGTACAGGCTCACAGCTGTACTGAGGGTGTTTTCAATCCTTTAACTGAACATTTCTTCACCACCAGTGCTACCAGTCCTTAGCTGAACCCATTCACCTTCTAGCTAATTCCCTCAAATACACTATTCCCTTCTAATAATTATTTGAATATTTGCATTTTTTTAAACTTACTTTTGTGAGAGATCTGGCCATATCCTGGTTGGAAAAGGAAAGGAAAGAGAAGAAAAAAGAAGTTGAAGAGGTTTTGCATATACATATGATGCCGATCCATGAATTATCATGATGGTCCTTTCTGGTTTTTATGTGCTGTAATTGGTGTGCACTTAACACTTTAATGGGAAGCCCACCCTTTTCTAATCGGTAAGTTTGTCTGACTTTGCAAGTTTGTTTTTCTTTTTTTTTTTTTTTTCCAAAAGAAACCAAAACCAACCCGAAAACAAAACAAATCCCATCACAACTTTTGAGAAAGGTTGAACGCATTAAAACGAGTAACAACCGCAGTAAAGTTTGGGGTGACACTCGAAGAGACATGCAGAGGGGCTTGAGAGGGACAGAGCCCCGCACCCCGCTCACCGGCATCCCGCTTGCCCATAAGGCCGAAGAACTGCTGGGGCCGGGGTCTCCGGGCCATCCTCTGCAGGAAGTGCTCCAGGGGCAGCGGCAGCTCCTCCTGCGGGGCGACAGAGGCCGGCGCTCAGCGCGAACCCTCCCACCCTGCCCGGAGCAGCGCCCGGCATCGGCCCCCCGTTCTCGCTCTCGCACCCCCGCGGGCAGAGCGGAGGCTGCCGGGGCTCACCTTCACCTGGTCGCCGTCGGACCAGTCGGACCAGTAGCTGAGGTCGTCGGTGGCACCCATCTCCTCGGCCAGCGCCTGCGCCGAGGCCAGGAGGAGCACGGCGAAAGCCAGCGGGAGTCTCATCGCCGCCTCGACGTCCTGTGGGGGGCAGAAAGTGAAGCACCGGCACCCGGAGCCCCGGCGGGGCGAGCGGCCGCGGGCAGCTGCGTCCGGGGCGTGCACGCACACAGCCCTGCACACACCTCCCGCCCCCCGGTGCGTACCTGGATGCGCAATACCTCTCACACACAGCCTAGTTACACATCCACACACCCTCGCCCCGCGACTGCTGCATACACCCCTGGATATGCACACGCCCCACACATATAGACTTGTATACAGCACACGGAGAGACAGACATCCAGAGGTACCCCTCCTCACAATTACACACAGAGACTTATGCACAGACACGCTCTCCGTAGCTACCTAGATATTCCCACATCTATCTAGATATTCTCCACATCTAGATATTCCCACCAGCCCACATATACCCACCCAACCAGATACATCCCCCTCAACACACAAATCCGGGTATATACTCACACAAACAGATACACACCTTAGATGCACACATCTACATAGACATACAGCTCTCCACATACAGAGAGACGCACGTGTCTAGAGGTACACACACATCGCTTCACACATCCAGCTACACACATCGGGACAGGCACAAAAACATGCTTGCACATACAGAGAAACACATGTGCAGACACACAAGTACGTATAGGCACCCCCCCCCCCACCCCCCCCACCACACCCCCCACAAAGACAAAACCCCCCCCCCGCCAAACGAACCCAACCACACAACAGAAAAGACTCCGCCGGACCAGCACAGGACCAAAAACGAGAAACACGAACACA